>JARBDR010000892.1:0-218684 GCA_029721355.1 Tegillarca granosa | reverse complement strand
TGTAAGGAATTGTAACCGTGTGTAATTTGTTTTGAAATACGGTATTCTGCATTATTTATAATAATTTGTTTTTATTGCCTATTTTAGTCAAGTATTAAACCACGCGAATTCTAAACTCGCTAATATCTCATTTTTGGAAGCACGCTATTTCGTACTAGATGTATGTATCGAAACCGTATCCTCGTTATGTAATTAAACCCGCCATTTTACATTTTGTATTTAATAGGAACCGCACAATTCTGTACTCTATATATATATATATATATATATATATATATATATATATATATATATTATATATATATTAATAAAGGCGCCGTTTTGTCAGGTAAGTACAATGTACTATGAGTGTGGGTTTTGATTATTATAAGCACTAAGCAATGAATATTTAAAATGTTATTGAATGGTTTAGTTTCTAGTTTTGCCTTCACTTCTTCGCTTTAGACAAATGATACTATATCGTGTAACTTCACTTCATAAAATTGACATCTCAGCTTTATCTACAACTTTACAGCGTTACAGCAATCACAATACACACAGAGACATGTACTCTATATATTATGATAGTATGTTCAAAATAAGAGTTTTGTTAATTCTTATAAATATTTACATTCGGACTTTCAAATTGTTTTTTGATAGTGTTGAATTCGCTTTTGAACAAATCAAACATTCATTACACAGAACCATGCAAAAATAATAACAAAATATAAATAAATAATTTAATAAATCAAATTAAGTGTGAATTTATTTCACAAATATTCTGAATGAAGACTTTAGGTCGCATAAGTCGGCTTTATTCCCCCCAAAACGGCGATATTATAGTAATTCAATCATGTGGTTTGGTAAATCTCTCCTAATTTTCATAAAAGGAAAAAAAATAATTTTTCATAAAAGGAAAAAAATAATATCACATAATTAGACTAGATGTGAAAAACTGACACGGAATGTACCTGAATACCAAGATGAAAATTCTTTCTAGTTTATACACTTTAGGTCACAATTAGTTGACTTTTCTACTGACACAAAAACAGTACATATCTGCCGAAAGTTTCACTCTGGGTTAACGGGGTGACAAAGCATCGATGCAATATAAATATGAATAACTAGTAACAAAATAACTATTTTCCCGGCCCCTTAAATTCATGGGTTTGTCAAAAACTAAACACTGTTGGCCCTCGGCATTGGTCAAAAGGGAGACAAACGGCTTGTTATAAAGTGACTGATCACCGTTAACTAGTGTTCACTATGTCGAACAATAAGTAGAGGTTTATTGCCGTGTAAGTATTCTAAATAAAAATAATAGTAAAAATAGAGCCGAAAGAGTCAAGTGTTAGAAAAATGTTATAAGTGATAAAGTCAAATAATTGAATGGCCAAAAAGCCATCTTTCGATAGATCTGTGAAAAAAAGGCCAAGATAAAGTTAACGATGGCGAGCCGAGGTTGACGAACCTCCAGGCGAGGCTGACGAGCCGAGGTTACCTAGTGGGTTACCTTAGTATTCTACTTTCGACAGATTTACACATACTATGCTTATTAAATCATGTTTACAAACAAAGTATAACAACATCATATAGTGTGTGTAAGTAAAAAGTCATGGGCTTGATCGACACATCGGAAATGCCCTTAACTTATAACTGCTTTCCATGGTACACAGCCTATAACCGTACGGCATCTTCTATTGAGCATTCATTGTTTAATTTAACTCTCTCTTGAAGATCAATCCACCTGGACGATCGGGGTGACTCGGCGGGAGAATCATTAGCCCCCCGTCTGTACTTCTGACGTATATAGATCAGTTTACGTCTCCACTGGGAATAGCCTAAACTACCCATAAAGCAGAAATAGCTCAGAGTCAATAATAATACTAGAATACTGTCTTTCCTGACGAAAGGTATTGTAGAAATTTCTAAACACTGTGAATGACTTTTAGATCCTAAATGAGTGGTGATTGATGGGTCACTTTCTATCATGTAAACACAAATGGTGTATGTAGTCGCCGTTTTTAAATTTTCAATCACATACTCGTGAATGTCTGAAGGGAATACGTATGATGTAAATTTACCGTCTTTCACAAAATACTCTATATGTGATCCGTAAAACGTACCATTAGAACGATAGCCTTCTACAAATGTCCAGTTAACCGCTATACTGGATGTTGTGCTGTTTATCCACGTCACTTTAATTGTATCAGGTTCAGGATCTTGGTCAGGATTACCCGATGTAATCAGTTCGGTTTTTGTTGTAAGGTTGTGCTGCATATCTCTGTTTGACCTTTGACCTTCAATGAAGTTCACTAACGTCCACATCAATATAACATCTATTGTGACCTTCGTATAAATAAACCATTCCATTTTAAGTCGTTAGCAGCTGCTCTCCGCTGAAAATATAAATAGCACGTGTAAATAGGATTCAAAAAAGAAAGATAAGGAATAAAATAAGCAAAATATAAATTGAATATCTATAATCTCTGGTTTGATTTAAGATGTTCATCTACTTTGTGATGGTGATGTTTTTAGAATGTCACAGAGTAACTTTCCCTATAAAAGACTTGGCGCCCCCTAGCACTGCAGTATAAACGTGATAAAATGTATCTGTAAGTGCAAAAGCCTTACATGCAAAAGCCTTACATGTTTTGTGAACACAACAAATCGCTGGGAAATCGACAAGCTTTTTATAAGAAGAGAAGATACCTGTCTGTCTTATGTCCGAATATATCTGTTGCATTTTTGTTGTTATTTGACCTAAGCTAAGTAAATATGATTTTCACTTAAGAATAACTTTGTTCTTTAGTAGTCATAGGAATTGGAAAAACATCTAATTAGTAATGAATAAGTCTTTAATAAAACACTTGTCAAGTTAAATGTGTCAGTCGACATCCTGTTTACTATAGAATATTCCCCTTGATTTGTGCTAAACCATTATTTCTGCATTTATTAATACTGCCAGTGGAACCGTACTCTTTGATGTTTACCTATATAAATTCCATTATTACACCAAGATAACGTTGTTCATTAAAATCATTTGATGTCATGTGACTGTAACTGAACGAGCTCTTAAAAGAATGTGTGGATTAGAGTAATGATGTTTAACGTTCTAGTCATGATTCTGTCACTACATCAAACCAATTAGTTCAGGTATGGTGGAAGAAACTGAGCGTCCGGAAAAAAATAACGACTTTCGACAAGAGAAATGACAAATTGATAACTATCATGAATGTCCATCCCTGATATGTGGTCCTTGATGCTACTAATATGTGATATATCACTTTTAAATCCAATACCAGTCGTTGATCGATAAGAACTTCAGAAAGCTACAATTGTTGCAACATTTCAGCTTACCAGGCACGAGTTTTCTATTTTGTTATATTTCTATTCCAAAGTCAATTTGAATGCATCAAAACCTTTTTAAAAATTTATCAACAAGACGTAGTCCTTTTTATGATGTACTATTAATGTTTCTTAATCCCGATGAACATCTTACCTTGAAACACTTAAGTTAGATTTTGACTCACCATTGCTAGCTAAAGACGCCTAAATATAACAAAATTTCCCAATTAAAGATTAGAAAAGAAACTATAATCTGACATAATTCTGATGACAACTTTTCTAAGAATTCAGAACTTCAACAGGTTGTCAGAAATGCAATCCAGGTTTTAAAATGGCGAATGTTAATAGCAACTTAAATATTATTGTCCAAAAGTAGGCTCTGACATTGGAAAAAGGTCGATATGGGATGGCAGAATTTATTTTATTATAAAACGTTAAAGGTTTATTTAAAGAGGAGTTTGTGACAATAATCGAACAAGATGATTGATCGTAATATCTGGTATAGTAAGATAGAAAAATCAATTATCCGTCAATCTGATACAAGTTTTACGATTTACTTCAAGGTAAAATATTGTCATCAGACAAATGTCTATATACATACTATTTTATTTCATTTGACAACAATGATTTGGCTTTGTGAACTTTATTGCACTGACTACATCTGTTGATGTCAGAAGAATAACGTGTAACATGTCATTTTTGATTATCTGTAGTTCACATTTGTAATACATTTTGTAATTGATAGTAAAATGTCTATAATCCACAAATGATGCTATAGATTTTAGTATATTGTTAAGTTAACAATATGGAGGTAAATATCCACGTCAATCTTATTTATCTTAACTTGACCTAATCAATATTCGCTCTTCACAGGATTGTGCTAATGTTGATAATCCATATTTCATGAAAACCTTTTTTGAAAACAATCAATTATTTATACCGCTTCTTATTTTATAAGTTTATATATTTCTGTTGTCAGCTTTTTGATAATACATGTAAATGTAATTACATATTTATATTGATTTTATGTACATAAATATACAGTGAAGTAGGTTTATGTTGTTTTACGCCCTATTCAGATTTACAAATATTAAGGCAGACAGTTGTGGAATAAAAGAGGAAACCGGAATGCCTCCATACTCGTAATCGCTGTGATCCGTATGCGCGCTCTTTAGACAATTACGGCCACATAAATCATTGTTGTATGTGATTTAAATCAACCCTTATATTTGAATAAAATCTGTAGCCCTATATACAAGAATGGTTTTCGGTTCATTAATTGGTAAAAATTTATTTGAATTTTGTTCATTTTCACAGCTAAATCCGCTTTCCACGAAAAAAATAAGTTGTAGTTTAAAATCAATAATTTTTAAGATTTGTCCAAAAAGTTATGTTTTACTATCACTAAACCACATATCTAAGAGCATCAAAATTAAACTGAAAATACTTATATGTAAAAATATGCTTGGATCCCATTGATGTTGCTACCTACATGTATATGTGTTTAATTCATTTTAACTGCGGTCTCAGTGGCCATGCTGTATTATGTTCTTACGGGTCATGGTCAAGATTTTTTACCTTTATCAAGCGGTCAGTTTTGGAAGGGTAAATAAAGCATGTGTACTGTTTGGAAACTCTCCTCTATCTGTTCCTTTTAAAATGTTTCGGTAATTTTGTGGTATAAAGAGAGGCTTATAACGGATCACAGCAACTTTTAGTTTCTTAGCATCAAATCTCACTCGGACAGACTTCCGCTTGCTGAAGGTCAATGTCTTCTCCGGCTCTGCAATATCTTCTACCATCCAAAAACTGACCGTCTCGACGTTTTGAAAAAAAAAAACTTGACTGAAGGTAAAACATGATTACTTTATTCTGTTAATTTCAGAATGTCATACTTTTCTCTACGATAACATTGGATAGATTTGCATTTTAACGATAGAAATATTTCATTAATATATTTTACTGGCAAACTTATGTATATACTCACAACTATTCCAATTTAGAATTACATTTTACGGAAATAGCTTCTTAAACTATACCTATGGTTGTAAACTATATTTTAAACTAAATATTTAAACAAAATAATTTTTTGAGTTACGAATTTTACGATTTGAAACCGAAGTTTTTCTATAAATGGATGCTTTGATACCAGTGATCACGATATGTTTGTTTACGTTACAAATTCATATACATAATTATTCTATGAAAAAGTGTTATGTCATTAATTTAGCACTCGGCAGGAATTGTATGTAAAATTTTGGCTCATGACCAACAGTGATATATGTTATAGGGAGGACATTCGACGAACATTTCCTTTATACAGTACGTATGTTCAATGGAAATCACATAAATTTTCTTTTGTGAGGGAAAAATTAAATTATAGCTTTCATTATCAAATCACCATGGAGCTGGAATACAAGTGTCTACAAATGTTGTCCATAAAATATGACGTCATGAACCAATTCTTCCATGCAAAATGAATAGAAAAGACGTTACGAATCTAATTGTTTCAAACAAAGGAGAAGTGATCAATTCAACTAATTTTCTAAATGTGTAATTTTGTTATAGAAGTCACAAAAATGTCAAACTGAACACATATCATATAAGTAAGGTTAATTGTACAAGCTTTCTAGATAAAACTATTTCATTTTTGTCTAAAGCATTAAGAACGTTTCACACCTTCACGTTAATTACAAATTAATTTTGAAGTCTTATTCAGGCATCGATGAACTAGCCTATAGCCTTTATATAGTTTAATTGTTAACATTATCAGTCGTGTTTAACACCGAAACTGTAATCAAACAAAATAAATAATTGATCACCAACCATAATAATAACACATAATTAGTCTATACTCATGTTATAGATAAATGTAATACTCTCTCTCTCTCTCTCTCACTCTCAGATCTCTCTCTCTCTCTCACACACACACACACACACACACACACACACACACACACCCACACGATATATATTATATATATATATATATATATATATATATATATATATATATATATTATATATATATATATTAGTTTGTGTAATTTCAACACATGTACTTACATCCTTGGTGTAGGTTTGTGCGTAAAGGACAATCATTCAAAGATCCCTGTGCATCAATTAACAAATATATATTACATGCTAGGTCGATTAATTGTCAATAAGAGACCTTGTATACAATTTGTGAATTTCACACGTTATCGGCAAACATAAGCTGTCATGTTGAATAACGAATTATGAAGAACTTGACGAACTTCAAGTTTATTTGCTAGTAATTCAACATTTTCCTTTTTGTCAGATATAAGCTAGCACGGCGAAAAATTAAGTCATTGATGAGCTTTTCCTGTAAAATACATCAGTTATCAATTTTACCCCTTCCTTCTCAAAAATATAAAGAAATTAAAGTTCTTGTATAATTTTTTTAATCGTAAATTGTACTGACGGATGTATAGTATTGATCAGACTGTGGAACTTGTACAGAATTTTCCGGTGTTTTATTTCACAGGTAGAAACAATTATCAAGCTATCTTTTCCACTGTGTTCTCACTTATTCATACAGCATATTTCCATATTGATCTTTCTCTGTGTATACTTTATGCCATGACAAGGTTTGTATATATATGGATATTTAGTTCCCGTTGCAGCCCCGTTAGTTTATCTGATCACTTTGTTTTCAGACAGAACAATTTCTAGGACTTCTTCACAGAACCGTACATGAATTATATACCGCTTATTCTCTATCTAGGTCTTTATGGCCCCTATTTTTAATACATGTAGAATATTTGTGTACAGGCTGGTTGCATCGAAACTTGTTGGTATGGTTTATTGCGTTAAGTTTGATGGAATATGGTGTAGTCAATTTTATTTTTAATGTAGTTAACCATATCCAAAAAAATTAGATTTGCAATAATTTTTTATAAACATATTCAGGCAATCAGATGGACATTTTCTCCACCATTTGGCCTCCCTTTAAATCCTCAGACATAAAAACTTCAATAAATACCAAGTTTTCAATAGAAATTCGGCTCAAACTCCCACATTTTTCATTCGTATTTTATTAGAAAGTCATCGATACAACATTTTTTATTCAGCAACCCATCTGACAAAGAACAGAACATTTCATACTGCCTAACCCAGAGAATACGTAAAACTATCGCGAATGAAAACGTAAGATTTAATTTTTATACTGTTTATTGAAAAAAAATCTACTCATTTACAAAAACAAGCCAGCCATCTTCATGTGCAAGTTCTGCGATGAATCAATTTTGAATTTTGATTGGATAAAAATAATTTTCTGAAACAGATATCCAATCAAATTCAATCATTAATTCATCGCAGAACTTGCACATGATGATGACCGTCGTGTTGAGTAGATAGCAAGGTAGGTAGCCGAATTATGCCTGTATGTAAGTATGTAAGGAAGCAGTGTTTGTAAGCGTAGTAAGTGTCGAGAGATTTACCTTGATCCCGGATTTAGGACCAAACGTTTAAAGGTTTTAAAAAGACCAAATTTGTGTTGGAAGGTGAAATATTTATAACGTTACCAGAAAATTATAAAATATGTAAGCTTTAGAAATCAGAATTCTATTTCTCTTTTTCAACTTGTGTTGGAAGGTGAAATTTTTATAACGTTACCAGAAAATTATAAAATATGTAAGCTTTAGAAATCAGAATTCTATTTCTTTTTTTCAACTTGTGTTGGAAGGTGAAATTTTTATAACGTTACCAGAAAATTATAAAATATGTAAGCTTTAGAAATCAGAATTCTATTTCTCTTTTTCAACTTGTGTTGGAAGGTGAAATTTTATAACGTTACCAGAAAATTATAAAATATGTAAGCTTTAGAAATCAGAATTCTATTTCTTTTTTTCAACTTGTGTTGGAAGGTGAAATTTTTATAACGTTACCAGAAAATTATAAAATATGTAAGCTTTAGAAATCAGATTTCTATTTCTTTTTTCAACTTGTGTTGGAAGGTGAAATTTTTATAACGTTACCAGAAAATTATAAAATATGTAAGCTTTAGAAATCAGAATTCTATTTCTCTTTTTCAACTTGTGTTGGAAGGTGAAATATTTATAACGTTACCAGAAAATTATAAAATACGTAAGCTTTAGAAATCAGATTTCTATTTCTCTTATTCAACTTGTGTTGGAAGGTGAAATTTTTATAACGTAACCAGAAAATTATAAAATATGTAAGCTTTAGAAATCAGAATTCTATTTCTTTTTTTCAACTTGTGTTGGAAGGTGAAATTTTTATAACGTTACCAGAAAATTATAAAATATGTAAGCTTTAGAAATCAGATTTCTATTTCTTTTTTTCAACTTGTGTTGGAAGGTGAAATTTTTATAACGTTACCAGAAAATTATAAAATATGTAAGCTTTAGAAATCAGAATTCTATTTCTCTTTTTCAACTTGTGTTGGAAGGTGAAATATTTATAACGTTACCAGAAAATTATAAAATATGTAAGCTTTAGAAATCAGATTTCTATTTCTCTTTTTCAACTTGTGTTGGAAGGTGAAATTTTTATAACGTTACCAGAAAATTATAAAATACGTAAGCTTTAGAAATCAGATTTCTATTTCTCTTATTCAACTTGTGTTGGAAGGTGAAATTTTTATAACGTAATCAGAAAATTATAAAATATGTAAGCTTTAGAAATCAGATTTCTATTTCTCTTTTTCAACTTGTGTTCGAAGGTGAAATTTTATAACGTTACCAGAAAATTATAAAATACGTAAGCTTTAGAAATCAGATTTCTATTTCTCTTATTCAACTTGTGTTGGAAGGTGAAATTTTTATAACGTTACCAGAAAATTATAAAATATGTAAGCTTTAGAAATCAGATTTTTATTTCTTTTTTTCAACATATATTTAAAAAAAAGATTAATAGAATCTATCATATGCGTCAGTGGTAGATAGAGGTATCCCACTCGAGTGGGCAGATTTTGTGTCTGGAACGAGGCTTTAAACGAGGCAAAGCCTCGTTCCGGACACAAAAAATCTGCCCACGAGGGTGAGATACCTCTATCTACCACTGACACATATGATTGATTCTTTTTCTCCCCTCCCATTAACAATTTTGGGCAAATTTAACCCAAAACACAAATGGCTGACAGAAATTCCTATCTCTTAAATGACCGTCTAAATCAGAAAAAGAATACCACCATTAAAAAGACCGGCTTCGAATCCTAGCATACCTGTGGTATGCTGAAAAACGGGAATTCTTATACATAATCACTTTAAAAAGGGAAAAAACAATCGTGAAATCTACATGTAATGATCAGCTGTCGGGGAGTATTTTTAGAAAATGTATTGAAATTACTGAAGGTGTCAGCATCTATTTACATTCGTCACATTTCACGACAACATTTATGCCTGAAGGTGTCAGCATCTATTTACATTCGTCACATTTCACGGCAACAATTTTGCCTGGGGTTGTCAGCATCTATTTACATTCTGGACTACGACTGGAGGTGACTGCATTGGTTAATATGCTTCAAATTTCACGAAATATTTACGACGGAGGAAGTCAACATCTGTTACATGCGTCACATTTTGCGGATACATTTACCACTAAAGTGTCAGCATCTTAAAATGCGTCAAATCTTGCAGCAACATTTACGACTTAAGATGTCAGCATCTATTTACATGCGTCACATTTTGCGACAACAATTACAACTGAGGTGTCAGCATCTGTTTATATGTGTTACATTTTGCGGCAACGTTTACAACTGAGGTGCCAGCATCTTAAAATGCTTTAAATCTCGCGGCAACATTTATGACGGAGATGTCAGCATCTCGATTATATTTTATCTGGACTATACAGAAGTTTGCTTCATTGTAGATTTAAGCTATAATGATGATTTATATGTTAACTTTAGATATACTAGTATGGTGAATAATTCATAAATTAAAGATAAGTCTAATGACTAACAGTAAAATCGTCAGAAGTAACTTGTCACAAGTTGTTTATATATATATATATATATATATATATATATATATATATATATATATATATATATATATATATATATATATATAAAACAAGTACTTGTGCAATGACTTGTCTGTCATGTGCTGATTTTGAATTTCTATTAAAATAATGCATTCAAAATCAGCACATGACAGTTGTCATGTGCTGATTTTGAATGCATTATTTTAATAGAAATTCAAAATCAGCACAAGACATGTCTGTCGTGTCAATTTGCGAAATTGCGGGCATGTGTACCAGCAATCTGAAGAAAGGTAATGGTGCGCATTGAACAGAACAGATAAGATCATAACTTCTAGCACAACACCCGCATAGTAGGAGTTTTAATCCTTGACATTGATAAACAAAATGGTGTCGTCCCAAATGGCTAAAATTTCCTGTTGCTACTTAAAACAACATTTAACAAACCCACCAATCTAATGCAAGTACATGTACTGTAGAAAACTTGATCCAATCAGATAACTTATGTAACAGTTACTGATTTACAAAAGATGTCAAGGAGAAATTTATGATAGATGACAGAAATTTGTAACTGACAACATGTTCATGGCAACAATCAGCTCATCCAAAAAAGGATAAAAGGTCAACTTTTGACATGTCTAGGAAACTGCGCATACATTATTTGTAGTTTGTAAAAGATGCATACAAAAAGATTTCATAAAAATCAGAGGATAAAAATGCAAGAAACAATAACAAAAATGGCAAAAAGCTTGACACTATGAAATCCTTCATTATACAAACCATTTCTTAGGAAGCAAACAAGACGGCCTCTGTCAGCGTTGCAGGTCCAGCTACTTTCATATTTATATATAGATAGTTTTGTGTAAAAGAACACTACGCTAGCGATGGAATCGGCAAAACCACAAATCTGGTTACACTTTTAGAAAAACTACGTACCTGCATAACTGCGCAGATCTTCACAACAATCTCTTCTCTACAGTCACACCTCAACACTTCCAGAATGCGAGAACAAGATCGTGTGTGCAGTACATCTAACAATTATCGTAACGAGCCCTTCTATGCCACACCTAGTACCTCTAGTACTCTTCTGTCCCTCGACTGTTCTTCATATGTTGTTACTGTACCTGCAAATCTATACTCAGTAATATATAACGAGTTTATAAAACAGTTAGATAAATATACAACCATTTAGATTTCACTCAGGATTTGTTTGTATAGCATATTTAGATATATTTGTCGGCCATTACTCTAAAACGACGATTTATAAATATGCGTTAGAGATCGATAATGACTCTGTGTACACGGAAATATACTGTCGTCGCCGTAGCCAGCCCGGTAGTAGTAAATATACTGCTGACTGACAGTGCTATCCAGTTACACTTGTTGTATTATTTATACCACATAATGTGTTTCTAAAGTAGACCAAATGAGAAATCAATAATTTTGAATTACTAAACAAATAAACAAACAAAAAACATCTCTTAAACACAATACATTTTTTCACTATTTAACATAACATGTATTACAATGAATTGCTTCATTTTTATTTTGAGTTTGAATGTTTGAAGATCGGATCGTCTTCTTATTAAGAAGTAGACGTAAATATTGTATTTTATTGTTGAACAATCGTTATTAATGGTGGTATAATTTTGTAGCAGATTTTATGATTGGTTTTATCGATCAGAACAAATTCATAATTGATATATCTCGTGCTATATAACACACAAATATGTAAAACATAGATTCAAGCACATGTACACCTAATTCATCATCGATAAATAATAAAAGAGACGGAAAAATTAGGAGGGTGCCAAATATTTCTTTCTCTACTTCAATGTTCTAATTTGCTCTTAGTTATACCTGTCCTTTTTTGAGTCTGTAATATAAACTATAGAATAAAGGAGCTTTGGTGGCTGAGTGGTCTACAACGGACCACATCATTTATTATCGTCGTAGAATTCCACTTATTAAAGATTCTCGGTAGTTTATCCGGACACTCAGATTACCGTTTTCTCGGTAGTTTATCCGGGCACTCAGATTACCGTTTTCTCGGTAGTTTATCCGGGCACTCAGATTACCGTTTTCTCGGTAGTTTATCCGGGCACTCAGATTATCGTTTTCTCCACTATCCTTGAAAATCATACTTTTATTGGTAAAAAAAAAACTTGTATAGTAGTATAACTTCACTACTCCAACTCCTTGAGAAAAAAAGGTATGAAGTTGAGGTTGATAATTCATTATAACACACTGGACCATTGCTGGCTATTGACGGAGAAAATATCTGAATTGCCACATTAACTATTTTCAATTTATACCTAGTATATTTTTATCTATTTAAACCTACACCGCCTTGGTGGCTTAGTGGTAGATTGTCCACCTCGAGAGCGAGAGACCGTTGGTTTGAACACCGGTCGGGTCATACTTAATTGGAACCGCTTTTCTGCTAATCAGTGAGCCAGCACCTTACCAAAAAGTCGTCCTAAGTGCGCGCAATTAAACGCCAGACCATAGTACACACGTGCATTTTTTACGCATACAAGAACTTGTTCTTAGATTAATCCATCAGGATTTATAACCTCGCTGTCGTCTCGAATAGTTGAAAAATTGTTGATGCGTATTTAAACAACATTACAACAAAATCGTTTAAACTTATACTTTAAAAATTTTAAAGATTTGACCACGTGATCTTGAGCACTGAAATAAACATTGTTCAAATGTTAGTTAATCATCTCAAGTGGAGCAAATTGCGACAAGTTTTAGTAACATCAATTGAGAAATAACGTTTAGATGATGCAAAGGGAGCACGGACAAATATACATGTACTCCAAATTATTATTATTATTATTATTATTATTATTATTATTATTTTTATTATTATTATTATATTTTAGTGGGAAATTAACAGCACTGCACAAGTCTACTATCCTTTAAGCACTCTGTTAACAGGTCCAACTGTTAAACAGAGGGGACCGTAGTCAAGAAATAATGGCTCAAAGGAGCTTTAGAGTGAGACCGCCATAGATTCATCCCGATATTTTAACACAGTTTAAAATACATGAAGCTACTTAGAGATATGGTTGTATTGGTCCTTTTCTTTGATGGTTGTAGAAATCCAGGGTATCTGCAGAAAACCAACGATCTTAAGCAAAAATACTTTTTTTCACTTGGATCCGCCGAAGTGGTAATTTAATCTCGAAGATGAGAGACATCGTAAACTTATTGACTTTGATTAAGTTCACACGGCCTACAACTGAAATACTCAGACAAAATTTAAGGAAAATACGTAAGTAAAAATTAATACATAATAGGGTAGGAATACGTTCGTACTACATTCTTATATTTAAGAAAAACTGATTTACAATGTACATGTATATAGAATTCTTAGGTCACATAATTTTTTTTTTTATTCAGTTGAATATGCGTAAAAAGTTTAAACTCATATAAACAACTGAAATTAGTTTTGAATGATACATTTTATTTGATTCGATTCGATTCGCTTTTTCTTATTATTCTGAAAATAGATAATTACCCTCAACAGAAGACATTTGCCAAGGTACTCCAAAAAATAATCAAGCAAGTAACGTCTCTAATTGCTGTGAATTTTTTTTTATTACCTCCCTTTGTCCGTCAACGCTCTAAAGAAATGATAAAATATCGAAAAGAATTGCTTGATTTTATAATTTTTCACGCACGGTAAACTAAATATTATCAATAAATGATGATCCATTTTCTATCATCACTAATAAGTATATTGATTGATCACAAAAACATATATGTGATGACAGGGAAGGCTGATGGCGTCGATGGGAGATGTATGGAGTTGATGTTGTTCTACGGTTTAGTCAAAATTCTTTCATTTATATTGAGACGGAAAGTTTTTTTTTTTTTTTGGATAGTTTAAAAATACATGTATAATGTACAATCTAAACTATATTTTGGTTCGTGAGCCCCCTGTGTAGTTTCCTGACTTATTCTATGTTCATTATGTAGCTTCTTTGATCATGAGACACATCAATTTTCTATTCTCTTTGGCCTAATCAAACATATCCCTTTACATGAAATAAAATAAGATTTGTTACAATATGTTTTTATGGATAAAATATACATGTAAGATCTGTTTGTTTATCATTTGGTAAAATAAAGTTTATTTTCATTTTTAATGTTCGTACGTGTATTTGTGTATTTGTATACCAATGATTGTAATGGATAGTTATAAAATAACACTAAAAACCACACCACATATTTAACTCAGTGTCCGTACAGAGGCTGGAGGTTCGTACAAAATCCCTATATGCATATGAGTTTTCTTCTCTTTGAATCGGTTTTTTATTTATTTTATTATTTATTAATTTACTAACTTATTTTTATTATTTTTGTTTTATTCTATACTATTTTATTTATTTATTTATTTAATTTATTTATTTATCTATCTATCTATCTATTTATTTATTTATTTATTTATTTATTTATTTATTTATTTATTTATTTATTATTTATTTATTTTTGCTTTTAATCAATACTTAACTATTAATGTTATGTCCTTGGTTCCGTTGGCTGTTGTTGTCAAAAACATGTTTTTAGTCGCCAATTTCTTTCTTCTAATTTCACGAAGTTTATCTAAGAGAGACTCCGTTTAGATTATATTCGATTGAGCATTATATAGGCTTTATCGTTGTATATCTTAATCACATCAATAATCCCTTGATATTTTACAGACTTGAAGCCATTAGTATGTTACAAAAACAAAAAACAAAATGACCTAACTTTTTTCGATTGCAACAGAATTAGTGAACACAATGTATCTTAAAAATGATCAGATTATAGTACCCCTAACAACTTGTCAGACATACCATTACTTGAGACTTAAACATTATGTCCGACATTGTCGTTGAAGGATTGTTTTCCAAGAGCCTCGAAGCAAAGCGAATTATATTAAATTCGCAAAACGTCCAATTCCTTCACACTTCAAAGTATTGATATGTGTGCATGATGTCTTACCAAAAATTATAATTATTCTAATAAAATTGAATTTATATTTTAATCAAGACAGCAAATCAGCGCGTATAATAATTTTACAATTATAAAGCGAAAAGCTTTAAGACTTAAACGTATGAGTTCAAATGTCTGTTTACAGGAAAATTGTGGCCAATTAGAATTCTTGAAACAAAGAAGAGTTTGGATTGTTTTACGTGTTTTAAGGATTCGTGTTTTCGGGTTCTTTATCATTGGAATGTTTGACTGATCTAAGTGATACGTATCGGCATATAAGGATTGCAAGTTTTAAGGTACGGGATTGATAGAATTTGTCAAAGGTATTATTTGTAGGTAGAAGTAGCTAAAATTGAAGAGAAAGATTGATTAAAAAACCTTTATCGAGTTTTTAAGGTGGCTAAGATACTATTTTCAAGATGTATATCTAGGCTTAGAGTGTATTTTTTCTGGTGAAAACTCGTTTTTTAAAAAACATCGCTTTAAGGTAAAGGTTTAACAATCTCAAACAATATCAAACCTCAGGATAAGAATCTCTGTTTTTCAGACCGAACGAAACTTTGCAAATGATTCTTAACTCTCAGTTTGACAAACTATTTTCTACACTGTAAAACACAAATCAATTCTTTTAAATTCTAATTGACAAATTTCTTCCGATCTTGTTGTTTTCACAACAAAAAGGGTTAAAGAATACTTTTAAAAATGTTCACAAGATGTTTTTTTTGGCATAGCTTACCTCAAGCATATCGGATGTGTACATGATCATCCAGATTTGATATCGATTGTGATAGACAGTGGTTCTTTGTAGACAAATAAAAGCAAAATTTATACCTGAAGTGTGTAATATATATGACAAAGAAATTTTGACAAGGAAACTTATATTTCATTTAGGGTTTTTTATTTAATTATAATCCCTCAACAAGTGCATTTTAACTTTTTAAGTGGTACTTTTTGCCATTTTTGTTGTTGTTTCTTGCATTTTTATCCTCTGATTTTTATGAAATCTTTTTGTATGCATCTTTTACAAACTACAAATAATGTATGCGCAGTTTCCTAGACATGTCACAAGTTGACCTTTTATCCTTTTTTGGATGAGCTGATTGTTGCCATGAACATGTTGTCAGTTACAAATTTCTGTCATCTATCATAAATTTCTCCTTGACATCTTTTGTAAATCAGTAACTGTTACATAAGTTATCTGATTGGATCAAGTTTTCTACAGTACATGTACTTGCATTAGATTGGTGGGTTTGTTAAATGTTGTTTTAAGTAGCAACAGCAATTTTCAGCCATTTGGGACGACACCATTTTGTTTATCAATGTCAAGGATTTAAACTCCTACTATGCGATTTTTGTGTTAGTGGTTATGATTTTATCTGTTCTGTTCAATGCGCACCTTTTCCTTTCTTCAGATTACTGGTACACATGCCCGCAATTTTGCAAATTGACACGAAATACAAGTCATTGCACTTGTACCGAGACACCCAGTCTGGACTCGGTTGTTGGAAGGCTTGTAAAGGAGTGTAATCAATAGGTTAGACGATTTTGTTCTCTTTCATACAAAATGTTATGGGGCCTTTTGTAAAAGAGCGAAAATGAATTTATGATACTGAAACACTTTGTTTTTAAACTGTCAATTTAATAATGTTGTGTATAATTTTATTCATGTTTTCAATTTGTGTTCATTATTGAATAATCTAAATAAGCTTTGAACAATGTGTGTCTTTTTTCCCATAATTCATTGGGATAAATAAATGATAACAATTTTTCAGGAAACAACAACTTTATTTATTAAGCTTAAACATGTTAAATTAATAATATAATTTATCTTAGACGTTCTATGGTATATCAATATTTTATTAAGGTAGTCCAAAACCTGATGGCAATGTGTTAACACGAGTTTAAACAAAGTATATAGCTAATAAAAGTGTGTTGTAAGCGTGATTTTTTCCTGTCCTGCATTTTAGCAAAAGAAAGTTACTAGTTCTGGGTTTCCGTAGGAATCTTTATACAGCCGTTTTTTTTTCCTTTTAAAACATAATCTTGATTATATATATATATATATATATATATATATATATATATATATATATATATATATATATATATATATATATATATATTTAAATGGAAAAAACGCTAGGGTCTTTATTACTATTGGAAAAGGATCCCTGGCGGAAGGAGTTCACTGTCTTTACGTTTATATAATCACGCCTTTTTACGCTTCATTTGTTAAATAAATACTCACTGTACACATAGCCCTTAGATTATTAAACCCCTATGATAGACTTATAAAGCATATATATAATTCCATGTAGGGAGACATGTTTGTTGTGTTCTGCGTCGACGTCATTGTGATCTTACCATGGAGTAATTAGAATGTTTGTTAACTTAAACAATGTACCAGTCGTTGTATTGTTATTAGACAAAATTAAATTCTTTCAATTTTGATTGAAAAAATTAACAAAACCCCGCTTTTGAATACTTGTCTCCTATATCAAACTAAAAATGGTAATTCACGGGGGTAAAGCACTCGAGTTTTGACTGGATATAAACGATAACATAACAGCGAATTACAGTTGCAATTGTCCGCGCTTCGAAAGATTTCAAATCATATTTCGTAAAAGAAGATTTTTTTTTTTTTTGATTCGAGAATCTTGTTCGACAGAAAGCATATTAAAAGATTATTGTAACAAAAGCTGCATTATTTCAGATTTGGCGCATTTTTTTCAAAGGTCGAGATATGATTAAATGATGATCTTGTAGTTGCAATTAAGAAATTGCAAAAGAAAAAGCTTAATAATTAGTTTACTGTCAAATTCTATAAATTATCATCACTGAACTTGTGTATTTATTTCTTCTTCTTCTTCTAATTTTTATTTTATTTTTTTTTTTATTTATTTATTTTTTTTGGGGGGGTGGGGTGGGGGTGGGGAGGGGGCTAAGGGTTACCATAACTATACTACTGGAACCTGACCAATATAGTCAATTTTATGATCAGTAGACTCATGTGTTAGTTTTTTCGTCTTGTCTTTCACACTTTTGGTATCACTAATTCTTGGTTGTTTTGTTTATTTCTTAGTTGATTTTTTCAAGGAGAATATTTTAGTTGTAAATGTCTTTATTCTATTTCCCTTATTCTGTTTTAAGCGTTATTCTTTGGTTAATTAGATTATTGGAGCTTTGTTGACTTGTTTAGAAATGGTAATAAATTTTTCTCCGCGTTAAGTACAAATTTCTTCGCATTCTTCGCATTTACAAAGACCATTCCTACTGGGGCCAGAAACCAATGTTATGAAATTGTAAACAGAAATGAACTGATGTTAAAACGGACACTACAAAATTCTGGACATGATTGTGACAGAATTGAGAAATTGTAATTTTACAATGCATTCTTCTTAAAGCTGCATTAAGTCTTTCAAAGAAAAAATTAATTAATGATGTTCCTTATGAACAACGTTACATTTGGTTTAACGATAAAAGCTCGAATAAATACAGAAATTACAGTAATTACCCAGCGAGATGCAGCATTTGGGATCTAATATTAGAACATGGTTACGTCATCAAAACCCGGGTCATTTAAACACAACTTTAAAAACGGTGAAAGTATTTAGAATCTAAAACAAAAGTTCCGAAATGGTATAATGTGAGCCCAAGGTTAGAACAAACTCTTCATGCTAAACTAAGATAAGAATCTAGTTCACTCAAATTACATCTTTACAAAAAGAATTAAGTAGACAACCCTTACTGCGAATGCGGGCAAATTGAGAGTGCAGATCATTTCCTTTTACGTTGTCATCGTTACCAAAATACACGGGAAAACACTATTAAAACTTTACCTTTTGAAATAAACACAAAAATCCTTTTATTTGGTGACATAGCTTTATCCTTCGAAGAAAATTGTCATTCAAGTCCAAAATTTTATTACAAGAAGCAAACGTTTTTTATCGTAAGGATAAACATAATTTTCATATTTTTCATTGTTCAGCTAATATGTAATCATACTTTATTTTACCAACATGCCATCATTTTAAATTTAAATTTAATTTTTTCATATATCATTTCTGTTCTTTTTCTCTCTTCGTTGCTACAACTTAAATGTCTTCTGTTAATTTATATACCTTATGTGTCATTGGTCAGGCTTCTATTGTAATTTAAAGATATAGGGAGACTGGTTAACATAAGAGCTTTGTTATTGCTCTTGTTCCAGAATCCTATGTACAAATTGTAATTATATTTGATGTTTAATTAACAATTGAACTGTTTTAAAATGGTATTCATTGTCAGTATGAAGGCAACAACTTTGCAAGCAAACGGAATAACGCGCGTTAGCGCGTTATGACAAGTTTGCTTGCAAAGTTGTTGCCTTCATACTGACAATGAATACCATTTTAAAACAGTTCAATTGTTATATTTTCGTTAAATATTTTTTAAAAAAATTATTCATTGATTACAAGACTGAAAAATTCCCTTCTATGACACATGCACATCGGGGGGAGTCCAGTAGACGCAACAGCCACGAAGAACACGCACGTGCACGTGCGTTTTGGAGCAAGAACGTGATTTTGGACTGAAATATAGTGCACAAATAACAACACATTTATTTTGCTGATATTAAAATTATTATTATTTCATAACTTATACTCTCATGATTACATTATGCTTATGAAAAATAACAACAACAATAATAATAAATACCATCAATATACCCGAAAATAATATTATAGTTCAAATTAAAACCCCCGTGGTTACCCCACAGCAAAAGAATGTGCGGATCAATAACCGTTGTGTGTAATCCGTCTACCGGTACACATGAGTAGCGCCATTTTCAATTTTGGAAGTTAAACGTGCAAGAACTGAAGTGAGAATTTGCAAAGAAGTTCGGTGTAAAAGTGTTATTTGCACTGAAAGATTGCTGATTATATGTTGGAACTTCAATTTGTGCATCTGAAACGGAAGAAACTGTAGCAGCGGGGTGATTTTCAATGGTCGAGCATGTGGGTTTCGAATCTCCGCCGGGATGTGTGAGCGTAGACAAGGATTCACTGAGAGATTTTTTCTGGAATGTCGACATTGTTCGGTTGTATGATCTCAATGAAGATTCATTTTTGTGGCTGGACATAAACATTATGTGCCGAGCTTCATAACCAGTATCGTTCAAATGTTGGATAGCAGTGGCTCTTAAGCAGTGAGGAGTATAATTATTGTCTACGCCTGATGCGGTGCAAATATCTTTCAAAAAATTATAAAATGATCTTTTAGCAAGGGGTTTTGTAGTAAACCATGTATCATAGTGTTGAGGAGTTGCTAATGCGTCCTTATTGTAATGATTGAAAAGAGATGTAGCCGATTTGTCAGTTTTTGCGATCAACATACGAAGCATGCGAACCGGACAATTTTCACTGGATGTGGCATACATACGTTTCTGGGATGTATCTTGGATGGGTGCCAAACCCCCCTGGTGATTTTTCTGCTGTGTATCATGTTTAATTGTGACATATTCTCCGGAATCATCACTGTGGAATTCAAAAGAATCTAATTTCAATTGATGGTGAAATTCATTCCCGCGAGACACAAAATTAATTGACAAATTGTACCAGACACATTGTCTCAAAATAATAGGGGATGTAGCGGCTTTACCAAGGTAGGAAGAAATTTTTATTAGTTCAGATTTTTCAAGAATTTTTTTGTGGTTTGTTGGTTTAGATAGTCCGGTTCTTGTTCGTTCTTTTAAAAGGCCATCTAAAATACCATTTGACTTTTTGAACTGTTTGTCTCTCACAATGTCAATATTACGATGAATATCGGCCATGTGTCTATTTATAGCGGCTCGTAAATTAATCATGGTGTTTCTGTGATATACTCCCGAGTCTTCCGACTTTGAAGACGAAGGATTTGGCCTTACTTCACAATAAAATTGCGACAGAGTTTCATCGAGCTCCTCGGCTGAAATTTTGATCATGTCAATAGTATTTCCGGTCTTTTCCTTATTCCAATCTATAAAAAAAAAAAAACAAACAAACAAACAAAAAAACAAAAAACAAACATTTTGGGTTGTATATCTCGGATTAATTACTTTTCTAAAATCCATGGTTTTTTTTTTTTTTTTTTTTTTTCATTGTAATTATCATTATTTCAACATCCAATTGTCTGCATTTTTCTTTAGCTCTTGAATTTTTTTTTTTCATCTCGGATCGAATGATTGAAAACATCGTCATTGTGTATAAATTCAAACTAATAATAATAATAATAATTTGGTTTAATTTGGTTAATTTCTGCAAACATTTGTGGCTCTTTTTAACTCATTATGTATCAAAATATCAAATACATTTATCCTCGTTTTTTATTTTTTTTACCTTGAAAAATTTTCATTCCCCATAAAGTGTTTTTCTTAGTGGTAGGGGCCTGTCTGGCTTCAAATAGCCTTTCCTGTTCCTGTTTTGACACAGTTTTAAATCTTTTCTGAACAGGTTCAGATGTAGATACTGTTGCTGGCAGTTCAGGTGGTGGTATGTCCAGTGCTGGTTGTTTCAAACATTCGTCCAGTTTTTGTGTGTCACGCTCAATGGAACTTATTTGTATGCTGTCTAATCCATCATAATTAATTGTTGACAAAAATTCATCATCACTGGAATTCATCTCCCAAAGGTCTGGAGGATAAAGAGTGAAATTGCCAAAATCGACGTGATTTCTGTCTTCCATTCTGATAAATTTGAAGCAGACGGCAATTTATAAAAGAAACAGATCAACGGGATTTTTTTTTTTTCAAAAAAACTATTATTTATTTTTTTGTGTTTTTAATCATTAAAATTTTATTTGAATTATTACATTGATTTTATTTTTAACAATTCAACCATGCTTGTAATATCTCGTAAATGTGTTTTTAGTCTCCTCTCGAATGTAAACAAATGTGACGTAACAGTCATGTTTGTTTACCTACGATAATGTAGTTCCGGATTGTGTATTGCATTTTATATGTATTCATACACGGAGTGACAAAATTTTTTGGCATTCATTGTCAGTAATAATTACAACGGCTCTCAAGCTTGCAGCTATGGGAATTTTACAAGGCAAATGAAAATATTATAGAATAAAATATTGTTTAAATTAAAATTAAAAACGGTGAAATACGATAAATTAAACACAGAACTTCGTTGAATTTATTTGTCATTTGTGACTTAGTAAAAGATATATAACACCATTTCAAATTCATCTGGATATTAATTAAGGACAATAAATGCAATTTGTCATGTTTCACCTTCGATTCATGGGTTTATTCCATTTATCTGTGCGCATGCTCCAAGCTTATAATTACCATCGTTAAACATTTACCAACCGGTCAGAGGATTCCGTTTATTTACAGCTAAAAGAAATGAAATATCAGAAAATGAATCTCACGGATCGTGGTTAGAGGATATGTATTTTAAAAAAAAAAAAAAAAAAAAAAAAAAAAAAAAAAAAAAAAAAAATCAGAAAATTTAAAAACTTAATGCAGCTTTAACACTCTGGACAACTGAGAAATGATAGAATTTTTTTCTATTTGTATAAAGTGATACGTATTTTTTACAGTAGCAATGTATGGCAAATAAAATCCAGGACAAAAATTTTTACTTACATTGTACACCTTTTAAAATTCTATCAAAATATTTCATAAAGTGAAAGACACATTAATAATTTGATAATTTTTATGCTTTTTTTTGACGCCGGACTTAGATATTAATTAATTCTGGGTCAATTGAAATCATATGTTCGATAACGGACCTACATCTGAGTTGGTGTAAAGTATATGTTCTACATCGGACTTCGGGTAAGTAAATTATGATAAATATAACAAAGGAACGCAGAGACAATCAAACTTTACTATTACGATGATGTCGGTTGTGAAAAAAAAAAGATATTTAAAAAAGAGGAATAATCCTTTATTACTTAAAAGTTCTTGGCAAAAACAGTCAAGAACAAGACACATTAAAAGTTAATACAAATCCAAACATGTTATGACAAGGAAATACAAAAACATATGCGGACCACTGATTATAAAACTAGTCTTAGGATGATCAAAAAATCTTCACTGGAGTTAATATATAATGGTGTGACCATGCTTATATAATAAAACTATCAATAACTAAACTCGTGTTTAAAACTCTTCCCTTCCCGCCATACAAGTCTAATGCCGTAATTGCGACTCATTACCCACATATTTGTGAAAATCTAGATATATACACAATAATATAAATGTTACTTAATCTATTGGGACTACAAAAGTGTTATTGTTTGGCACGAAGGACATTTTTACATAAAACAGATTAGTTATTACCATTATCTTAACCATCAAGAATAATACGTCCTTAGAAAAAAATCCTAATAATCAGCGGGAGATAAACGATTCTGAAATTTATGTTATGTTCCTCTTTTAATTTTTTTAACTTATGTTATTCATTCAAAAATTAATATCGGTTTTTTCTTATTTCATTTTGTTGTATGTTTGAAAATACTTTAACATTGAATGGTGATTTTTTTTTTAATTATTATTCAGATTTGTTGAAATCTTATTCTATTTGGCCTATTTTTGACATATCGTTCTCGGAGAATGGAGACAGTTACCAATACCGGGTGGAATGTTAAATGACATATAGAATAGTTTATAAAATTAAATCATTATAAAGAACATTTTCATTTCCCAGATGTAAGATTAAGTGATAAAATGTTTGACCTTGATTTCAAAATAATGATATTGACAGGGAACAGCTTTGGTTTTTTTCTCTGTACATCACTAATATATAAAGACATCATCAGCTGTAAGGGACACTTTCAGAAATTGATACATTTTTAAGAAATTTATTTTTTATTTCAGTTATTCATATCTTTTGCATAACTGAAGTTCCACCCGATAAGTGAACTTTACCCAAGCCGTTTTAAGGAATGATCCTGTTTACTTTACAATGGTCACTACGTTATTGACTGGTTGCAGGAATGTCTCTTGCCTACAAGACTGAGTGACCACTACTTTAGTAACATGCTGGGATTATTATCCCTTGACATCTTTTGATCGCGGCAGTGACTCTTTGGTCAGGTTGCGAAGAATTCGTTCATCCTCAATCAAGTGTTATCGTCTAAAGGTGTCTTTATAGATAATAGAATTTCCGTCTTATGACTTAAGTTTTAAAGAAAGAGCGACAGAAATCCTAATAAAATTTTCGCGACTTTTTGAAATGTCTTTGTTTCTGGTGTCACTCATTTTGAAAAGTACTAATGTTAAAATTAAGTAAATAATTAGTGCATCAGGACCCTGTTGCACAATCATTTCTTGACTAAGATTTTTATTAACCTAAATCTTGCAAATTTGAAATCTTAATCATTTTATAAATTGTTAAAATATACAAGAATTAAAGGTGTTATTTTGAAGTTCACTTCCACCTTATATCATCTGTATTTATTTATTATCTAAAATGGATATTTATATTTTTAAATGAAATTGCCAAAATTTGCTAAATTTAAGGTAGTTCCCGACACCAGAGGCAAGAAATTTCCCCGAATTGAAATTTTCTGAGAATTTTCACACGCATTCCTTGGAATGTGCTTTGTTAAATAAAATAATAAAATACAAAGGTTTGGGTTTTCGTTTTTTCAGTAGAGTGCATTCAACCTAACCCACTTTTCAACAATAATTTCTCATCACTAAATATCCAAGCAGGTTCATTTTATGTTTGTTATTAATTCAATAATGATTAGATGTAATAAAAACAAATTTTATTTTTATTTTGATCAATATTTCAATAAAAGACGTCCAATGAAGTGATATACATAGCATTTAAATAATAAAAGCTTACGTTTTTATAATTGAGTGTGCAAAAGGTGTCTTCTATTTCGTCGATAGTTTACCACAAAAATCCATATGTCATAAAATCTGTGAAATTACATTTCTTTCAAAAACTGCACAAATAAAGCTTAAAACATATTCTTCAAAAAAAAACAAAAAAACTATGCTTGGGTTCTTGTTTACGAGATATGGGAAGGATTATCGTAGACACGAATTTTTGCCAGTGGACCGTAATTTATCAGGGAAAACAAAGGTTTGAAAAAAGTTGGTGTGAACTTTGTTTCTTCCCATTTCTTATTTCTATCAGGGTTTTGGCCAGAAATAGGATATTTGTCAGAAAAAGGGAATTATCAATAAATACAAGCCCCTGTGGTGGGATCAGAGGTAAACCATATGCCTATTTATTTCTTTATTTTTGCCCAAAAGCGATATAACCTATTAAAGATTATGTCTAAAATGCATGCAGGTATTTTATAAAAGACCCATAGACTCATGTATTTATCTATTCCTGTGTATGAGGCCCCTAAATTAAGCAAAAGATCGTGTAGCATTACCAGTTTTTTGCCAAACTAAACGATGAATTTAGAATATTTTCACGACCTTAAATAAATAAAATAACACTCAATAATAATTGAAAACAGAAAAATATTTATATAATGGTATATAGACAGTAGACTTGACGGGAAAGTTTTGTAATTTATTATACATTTATTATTACAGATCGGTTGTTTTGTCCTGTTGAATTGAGTTACTTCCCTTGGTGTCGGCACTTACTTTAAGTACAGTGTCTATATCACTTTTGAGGTTTTTTTTTTCAAATTACATTCAAAAAGTGGTATATGACAGAAGGAACGATTATGAAACTGTGTATAAACAATAACCGACATCGGGTTTTATTTGATGGTTATACACGCATGCTCTAGTCCGAGAATTTCAAGTAAGCGACAAAATGTTCCAGTTGCTTAGTTTGTATTTGTTTAGTAACGATGAAGCGTTTAAAAAGACGTCGTTCTATGTGAATAAGTTTATTTTTACTATTTAAATCCATCGTGACGCCCATTTTTACTCATGTTTACTTATCATCTTAACTGATTTCAATGTTATATGTACACATAATTGAGTATCACGTTAGCGAATCCTATCGGTCGTAACATCTTATTGAACTCCAGTTACACAGTACAGAATGTGGAAAATTTCCTGGCATTCTATATCATCTTGGCGGAATACCGTTGTATAAAGTGAATCATCTTAGCGAAACTCCGTTGTTTATGGTGTATCATCTTAGCGGAATCCCGTTATATATTTCTGCACTTTTCCTTAGAGCCTTAATTTTCTGTATATATGGACAGCATTTGGTTAAGAATGATACGTAAACCCTTCTGAAATCTCTCATGAATAAAGGGTAGATAATAGGATTAATCAAACTGTTACAATAACCGAGCCAAACAAAACCTTGGAATACGTGCTGTGGAATACATTGACAATAAGCGTCAATGATATTGGAAACTAAGAACGGAGTCCATGTCACTACGAAAGCAGCCACAATTATACCCAGTGTTACGGTTGCCTTTCTTGTGAACGGTTCTCGTATATGTTTTGCAGCAACATTTTGTCCAAGTAAAACATTCCCTGGAGTGATTAAACTCCCAACAAGAAAAGCTTGTCTCTTGGCCTCTTTTGAGACTCTGTAATATAGACTTATAGCTACAATGATTGGTAATAAAATAGTAATAGTTGAGGCTATCACAGCGTATGGGAAACTTACAATAAAAATACATTTTGGTCGATCACTATACAACGTTAAATTCTCCAGAGATGGCACTTCAATATTATGGAGTCCATTTTCAATTGGCACAAATGAGGAGAGAATGGCGATCCCCCAAACACAACCAAACATTAACAGAGCTTTGTGTATTGTAATTATAGACTTGTACCGCAGTGGAGTCATAATGGCTACATAACGGTCTATACTTATCAAACAAACATTTAGTATAGATGCGCTGGTCAACATGACATCAAACGATACCCAGATTGAACAAAAACCTTTTGTTAAAATCCACTCTTTAAAGATCTCATTGAGTGCAGCAGGAATCATAACAATAGTTCCAACAAGTAAATCTGTCAAACTTAACGATATTATAAACATGTTTGATAGTGTTCTAAGTTTTTTATTGGATACTACCGATAATAGAACACATATGTTCCCTGTTACAGTAAACAGTATTATTAAAAACAACACAATACCGATCCCAATAGAGGCATTGGTTACTAGTTCATATCCCATGACGACACGTGTCTTTTCCCGGGTTTCTTCTGTAGGATCTATTATATATTTAACAGATATAAAAGATGACTTCACCATGTCCTTAGAACGATTACAGCTGACAACATTTCCATCGATAAATGCGGCAAATGATTGATCATTAAAAATCCTATACGCAGTTTTTAGAAAATGAAATTCACATTTCATAAACTCATACCTTCAATGGTCGACTTTCAAAGTGCAATCTGTTTCTATAGTTTTAAACTTTAAATCTACAAAGAGAAAAAAGACATATAAGGTAATACTCAACAACAATTATTATTGATAAAGGTCGAGACGATATTTATATTTATCATCTCAATAGGTCATACAATAAAGCCATGTAAT
Source organism: Tegillarca granosa (assembly GCA_029721355.1). Taxonomy (NCBI): domain Eukaryota; kingdom Metazoa; phylum Mollusca; class Bivalvia; order Arcoida; family Arcidae; genus Tegillarca; species Tegillarca granosa. Next base: position 190,935 of record JARBDR010000892.1, on the reverse strand, counting down.
AAAAGCCATAATATACGCGTGTAATATCGTTTTTGCAACCTTGGTAACCAGTGCGAGCTCTTCCTTGTTGACATTTTAATATGCGCGCGCTATGACGTCAACAGTTGGTTTGCAACTATTATACGTAAACAATGATCGTCTCAAAAAAATTAATTATTTTAATATAGTATCCATTCGGTATAATATAACAAATTTTTCATGGGGTTTTGGGCTATATCTCAAATTATGGACCTGACGGGCACTCTGAAAATGCAATATGGACCTCACCATCGCTTCGATCAATATCATATTTTCGGGTTGCCTGCACAGTCTTAAACTGAGATATGGTCCGCAACCCCATAAAATACTTGTTAAATATAGCGACAGTCTAACTAAACACATGATATACACATAAATAGCGACAGGCTAACTAAACTCATGATATACACATATATAGTGACAGGCTAAGTAGACACATGATATTCACATATATAGCGACAGTCTAACAAAACACAAGTTATACACTTGTATAGTGACAGGCATACTAAACACATGATACACATATATAGCGACAGGCTTACTTTACAATGATATACACATAATATAGCGACAGGCTAACTAAACACTTGATATACACATATATAGAGACAGGCTTACTAGACACATGATATAGACATATAAAGCGACAGGCTAACTTTACAATGATATACACATATTTAGCGACAGTGTAACTGATACACGATGTTCACTTGTATAGTGACAGACTAACTTAACAAACGATATACACTTGTATAGTGACAGACTAATTTAACACATGATATACACATATAAAGGGACAGGCTAACTTTACAATGATATACACATATATAGCGCGAGGCTAACTAAACATTTAATATACACATATATAGCAACAGGCTAACTTGACGCATGATATACACATATATAGTGACAGGCTAACTAGACACTTGATATACACATATAAAGCGACAGACTTACTGGACACATGATAAACACATATATAGCGACAGTCTAATTACACACTTCATATACACATATATAGCGACAGGCTAACTAGATACTTGATATACACATATATAGCGACAGTGTAACTAAACATTTAATATACACATAATGTAGTGACAGTGTAACTAAACACTTGATATACACATATATAGCGACAGTGTAACTTAACACATAATATACACATATATAGCGACAGTATAATTAAACACATGATATACACATATATATAGACAGTCTAACTAAACACATGATATACACATATATAGCGACAGTCTAACTAGACACTTGATATACACATGTATAGTGACAGGCTAACAAGATACTTGATATACACATATATAGCGACAGGCTAACTAGACACTTGATATACACATATATGGCGACAGGCTAACTAAACACTTGATATACACATGTATAGCAACATGTTAACTATATACTTGATATACAAATTTATAGCGACAGGCTAACTAGACACTTGATATACACATATATGGCGACAGTCTAACTAGACACTTGATATACACATGTATAGCAACAGGTTAACTAGATACTTGATATACACATATATAGCGACAGGCTAACTAGACACTTAATATACACATTTATAGCGACAGGCTAACTAGATACTTGATATACACATATATAGCGACAGGCTAACTAAACACATGATATACACATATATAGCGACAGGCTAACTAAACACATGATATACACATATATTGCGACAGTCTAACTTAACACATGATATAGACATATATAGCGACAGTCTAACTAGACACTTGATATACACATGTTTAGTGACAAGCTAACTAGATACTTGATATACACTTATATAGCGAGAGGCTAACTAAACACATAATAAACACATATAAAGCGACAGTTTAACTAAACACATGATATACACATATATAGCGACAGTATAATTAAACACATGATATACACATATATATAGACAGTCTAACTAAACACATGATATACACATATATAGCGACAGTCTAACTAGACACATATATAGCGACAGTATAATTAAACACATGATATACACATATATATAGACAGTCTAACTAAACACATGATATACACATATATAGTGACAGGCTAACAAGATACTTGATATACACATTTATAGCGACAGGCTAACTAGACACCTGATATACACTTATATAGCGACAGTCTAACTAGATACTTGATATACACATATATAGCGACAGGCTAACTAGACACTTGATATACACATATATAGCGACAGGCTAACTAGATACTTGATATACACATATATAGCGACAGGCTAACTAGACACTTGATATACACATATATAGCGACAGTCTAACTAGATACTTGATATACACATATATAGCGACAGGCTAACTAGACACTTGATATACACATATATAGCGACAGGCTAACTAAACACATGATATACACATATATGGCGACAGTCTAACTAGACACTTGATATACAGATGTATAGCAACAGGTTAACTAGACACTTGATATACACATATATAGCGACAGGCTAACTAAACGCATAAAATACACATATATAGCGACAGGCTAACTAAACACATGATATACACATATATTGCGACAGTCTAACTAAACATACGCTATGCACATATATAGCGACAGTCTAACAAAACACTTGATATACACATACATAGTGACAGTCTAACTAGATACTTGATATACACATATATAGCGACAGGCTTAATAGACACTTGATATACACATATATAGCGACAGTCTAACTTGACACTTGATATACACATATATAGCGACAGGCTTACTAGACACTTGATATACACATATATATATAGCGACAGTGTAACTAAACACTTGATATACACATATATAGTGACAGTGTAACTAAACACTTGATATACACATATATAGCGACAGTGTAACTAAACACTTGATATACACATATATAGCGACAGGCTTACTAGACACTTGATATACACATATATTGCGACAGTCTAACTTAACACATGATATAGACATATATAGCGACAGTCTAACTAGACACTTGATATACACATGTTTAGTGACAAGCTAACTAGATACTTGATATACACTTATATAGCGAGAGGCTAACTAAACACATAATAAACACATATAAAGCGACAGTTTAACTAAACACATGATATACACATATATAGCGACAGTATAATTAAACACATGATATACACATATATATAGACAGTCTAACTAAACACATGATATACACATATATAGCGACAGTCTAACTAGACACATATATAGCGACAGTATAATTAAACACATGATATACACATATATATAGACAGTCTAACTAAACACATGATATACACATATATAGTGACAGGCTAACAAGATACTTGATATACACATTTATAGCGACAGGCTAACTAGACACCTGATATACACTTATATAGCGAAAGACTAACTAGACACTTGATATACACATATATAGCGACAGTCTAACTAGATACTTGATATACACATATATAGCGACAGGCTAACTAGACACTTGATATACACATATATAGCGACAGGCTAACTAGATACTTGATATACACATATATAGCGACAGGCTAACTAGACACTTGATATACACATATATAGCGACAGTCTAACTAGATACTTGATATACACATATATAGCGACAGGCTAACTAGACACTTGATATACACATATATAGCGACAGGCTAACTAAACACATGATATACACATATATGGCGACAGTCTAACTAGACACTTGATATACAGATGTATAGCAACAGGTTAACTAGACACTTGATATACACATATATAGCGACAGGCTAACTAAACGCATAAAATACACATATATAGCGACAGGCTAACTAAACACATGATATACACATATATTGCGACAGTCTAACTAAACATACGCTATGCACATATATAGCGACAGTCTAACAAAACACTTGATATACACATACATAGTGACAGTCTAACTAGATACTTGATATACACATATATAGCGACAGGCTTAATAGACACTTGATATACACATATATAGCGACAGTCTAACTTGACACTTGATATACACATATATAGCGACAGGCTTACTAGACACTTGATATACACATATATATATAGCGACAGTGTAACTAAACACTTGATATACACATATATAGTGACAGTGTAACTAAACACTTGATATACACATATATAGCGACAGTGTAACTAAACACTTGATATACACTTATATAGCGACAGGCTTACTAGACACTTGATATACACATATATAGTGACAGTCTAACTAGACACTTGATATACACATATATAGCGACAGTGTAACTTTACACATGATATACACATATATAGCGACAGGCTTACTAGACACTTGATATACACATATATTGTGACAGTGTAACTAAACACTTGATATACACATATATAGCGACAGTGTAACTAAACACCTGATATACACATATATAGCGACAGGCTTACTAGACACTTGATATACACATATATAGTGACAGTCTAACTAGACACTTGATATACACATATATTGTGACAGTCTAACTAGACACTTGATATACACATATATAGCGACAGTGTAACTTAACACATGATATACACATAAATAGCGACAGTGTAACTAAACACTTGATATACACATATATAGTGACAGTGTAACTAAACACTTGATATACACATATATAGCGTCAGTGTAACTAAACACTTGATATACACATATATAGCGACAGGCTTACTAGACACTTGATATACACATATATAGTGACAGTCTAACTAGACACTTGATATACACATATATAGCGACAGTCTAACTAGACACTTGATATACACATATATAGCGACAGTGTAACTTAACACATGATATACACATATATAGCGACAGTGTAACTAAACACTTGATATACACATATATAGTGACAGTGTAACTAAACACTTGATATACACATATATAGCGACAGTGTAACTAAACACTTGATATACACATATATAGCGACAGGCTTACTAGACACTTGATATACACATATATAGTGACAGTCTAACTAGACACTTGATATACACATATATAGCGACAGTGTAACTTAACACATGATATACACATATATAGCGACAGGCTTACTAGACACTTGATATACACATATATAGTGACAGTCTAACTAGACACTTGATATACACATATATTGTGACAGTGTAACCTAACACATGATATACACATATATAGCGACAGGCTTACTAGACACTTGATATACACATATAAAGCGACAGTGTAACTAAACACTTGATATACACATATATAGCGACAGTGTAACTAAACACTTGATATACACATATATAGTGACAGTGTAACTAAACACTTGATATACACATATATAGCGACAGGCTTACTAGACACTTGATATACACATATATAGTGACAGTCTAACTAGACACTTGATATACACATATATAGCGACAGGCTAACTAGACACTTGATATACACATATATAGCGACAGTGTAACTAAACACTTGATATACACATATATAGTGACAGTGTAACTAAACACTTGATATACACATATATAGCGACAGGCTTACTAGACACTTGATATACACATATATAGTGACAGTCTAACTAGACACTTGATATACACATATATAGCGACAGGCTAACTAGACACTTGATATACACATATATAGCGACAGTGTAACTAAACACTTGATATACACATATATAGTGACAGTGTAACTAAACACTTGATATACACATATAGTGACAGTCTAACTAAACACTTGATAAACACATATAAAGTGACAGTCTAACTAAATACTTGATATACACATATATAGTGACAGGCTAACTAAACACTTGATATACACATATATAGCGACAGGCCAACTGGACACTTGATATACACACATATATAGCGAAAGGCTAACTAAACACATGATATACACATATATAGCGACAGTCTAACTAAACACTTGATATACATATATATAGCGACAGACTTACTAGACACTTGATATACACATATATAGCGACAGGCTAACTAAACAGTTGATATACACATATATAGCGACAGGCTAACTTAACACTTGATATACACATATATAGCGACAGACTAACTAGACACTTGATATACACATATATAGCGACAGGCTAACTTAACACATGATATTGACATATTTAGCGACAGGCTTACCAGATATATGATATACACATATTCAAATCACTGATATTTAACTTAGACTATGAATAGTCACTGAACTTAATGACTAACTTATATCCAGTATTGTGGTTAAATTTCTATTTCTTATTCCTTTTACCATACCACTTATATAACCGGTAATCCGAAAGTCGACATTTATTTGGTTTTCTGTCATATTATAATCTTTTTTTATTTTCTGTATGAAATATTTAAAAAAAAATCATAATACGACAACTATAAATTGTTGAATATTTCATTCAGAAAAATTCAAAAACTTATATCAAGACATTTTGTCAAAATTAGAAAATACACTGTACCTACCGTTAATTATTACTATAAATCAACAGAAACGTATTAGTCATTCTAGATAATATTTCCAGATCATTTTTCAAAATGATGCAAAATCAAATTAAATCCCTGAGTATAATCTAGCGAATCCAATGATGGATACAGAAATCTTCAATCCTTGATCTTTATATAATTCCATTATGAAAGAATTTTTATAATTTACAATATTATGCGTGTTTTACAAACGTTAACCCGTTGTATTTTCTATACATTATATAAAAGAAGTAATCGCTTAGATTTTAACGGACAATAACGATACAATTTACATCAAGATCTTAAGCTATAGATTTTTGTATAAGTCCTTTATAGAAAAACAATTTAGATTTTTTAATTTAAATTTTTTCCTTAAGATACTCAGTTTTTCACCATGTCATTTATACATAGAAATCGGAAAAGAGACATTGATGTCAGCTGCTTCAATGTTAATGATTTCTAAATGAATATATTGTAAAGATGGGAAATATCTTGAATTAAGGTAACTATGAAATATTAATCTGAACAGTTAACAGTGTGTGGGTAGGTATGCGGATTATGTAGGGAATTAAATACAATAACATGAAAATGGTTATAACAAATGGAAAATTAACGAGATTTGTTCGTTAATTCTGATCTCAAACCTAAGTACCTAAGTACCTGAGTACCTAGTTGTATTTGTGTGCCAAACAACAATTATATCTGCAAGGCTAAATGGTTGTAAGATCGTCTACACGGTTAACTGGTTGCAAGATAGCCTCTACGGCTAACTGGTTGCAAGATATCATCTACGGCTAACTGGTCGCAAGATAATCTCTACGGCTAACTAGTTGCGTTGGAAGATAGCCTCTACGGTTAACTGGTTGCAAGATAGCCTCTACGGTTAACTGGTTGCAAGATAGCCTCTACCGTTAACTGGTTGCAAGATAGCCTCTACCGTTAACTGGTTGCAAGATAGCCTCTACCGTTAACTGGTTGCAAGATAGCCTCTACGGTTAACTTGTTGCAAGATAGCCTCTACCGTTAACTGGTTGCAAGATAGCCTCTACGGTTAACTGGTTACAAGATAGCCTCTACGGTTAACTGGTTGCAAGATAGCCTCTACCGTTAACTGGTTGCAAGATAGCCTCTACGGTCAACTGGTTGCAAGATAGCCTCTACGGTTAACTGGTTGCAAGATAGTCTCTACGGTTAACTGGTTGCAAGATAGCCTCTACGGTTAACTGGTTGTAAGATAGCCTCTACGGTTAACTGGTTGCAAGATAGTCTCTACCGTTAACTGGTTGCAAGATAGCCTCTACGGTTAACTGGTTGCAAGATAGCATCTACCGTTAACTGGTTGCAAGATAGCCTCTACGGTTAACTGGTTGCAAGATAGTCTCTACCGTTAACTGGTTGCAAGATAGCCTCTACGGTTAACTGGTTGCAAGATAGCCTCTACCGTTAACTGGTTGCAAGATAGCCTCTACGGTTAACTGGTTGCAAGATAGTCTCTACCGTTAACTGGTTGCAAGATAGCCTCTACCGTTAACTGTTTGCAAGATAGCCTCTACGGTTAACTGGTTGCAAGATAGCCTCTACGGTTAACTGGTTGCAAGATAGTCTCTACCGTTAACTGGTTGCAAGATAGCATCTACCGTTAACTGGTTGCAAGATAGCCTCTACGGTTAACTGGTTGCAAGATAGCCTCTACCGTTAACTGGTTACAAGATAGCCTCTACCGTTAACTGGTTGTAAGATAGCCTCTACGGTTAACTGGTTGCAAGATAGTCTCTACCGTTAACTGGTTGCAAGATAGCCTCTACGGTTAACTGGTTGCAAGATAGCCTCTACCGTTAACTGGTTGCAAGATAGCCTCTACGGTTAACTGGTTGCAAGATAGTCTCTACCGTTAACTGGTTGCAAGATAGCCTCTACGGTTAACTGGTTGCAAGATAGCATCTACCGTTAACTGGTTGCAAGATAGCCTCTACGGTTAACTGGTTGCAAGATAGTCTCTACCGTTAACTGGTTGCAAGATAGCCTCTACGGTTAACTGGTTGCAAGATAGCCTCTACGGTTAACTGGTTGCAAGATAGCCTCTACGGTTAACTGGTTGCAAGATAGTCTCTACCGTTAACTGGTTGCAAGATAGCCTCTACGGTTAACTGGTTGCAAGATAGCCTCTACGGTTAACTGGTTGCAAGTTAGCCTCTACGGTTAACTGGTTGCAAGATAGCCTCTACGGCTAACTGGTTGTATGATCGTTTATACGCCTACACGGAAAGAAAAAACTCAAACCCTTATCTTTATAGAAAATGACAGAATAGGAAAGGATTCTGAAAAATGAACGTGTCTCAAAAATTGATCAATAGCTTATTATCTTAAATTTGATTTGAGATGTTCGTCATGATGAAGAATTCAACATTCCACAAAGTACCATTCACCAAAATGACTAGAGGTCGTCCCCAAGCACTGCACTGCATAGGGTGAAAAAAAAAATAAAGTTACAGGAATAAGAACGTCATCACAGTTGAATGTGACTTACCAAGTTTTATAAAAAATATTTAATTATATTAGAGATTGGTTTTCATGCCAAAACAGAAGAAAAAAAAACAACATTTTCATTATACGTCTAATAAATCGACATCGATCGAGTTCATCAAGTTTGTTTTAGAATGCGATATTACAGACGGAACTATTAGAATATTGATACTATGTTTCGTAGATATTTTAATTTCTGTAATAACTTGATGTTTTCTAATTGATACAGAACACTAAGTGTGTTAAAGTCATTACAAATAATTGTTGATCATTAAATCAAAACAAAGATAAATGAATAAAGCATGTTGGTGCTGTCACAATGAGTATGATTAACAACCTCAGATCTGTATATTTTTTTCAGTATTAACAGCGACATTTAAAACCGTTTGAAATTCCGCTGGTATTATGATATACTTGTATTACAAACATGTATGAGAGTATACAACCGTTATATGTCTATAATACTTGTTTATAGAACTAATCAGAATCTGACCAATACTGTAACACAATTTACAACCTTTGTTTATAAGGCAAATTAACCTTGGGTGGTTAACGTGTATGTGATGTTTAAAGTTGTTACGCCAAATAACAAGCGAGTTACGTCTGAAACAAAACGACAGCGGAGAAATAGTTGTAAACATGAAACAAAAATAAATAAGTAAATAAGAAGCAAATCAGTTTTTTTTTTATTTGTTATCAAGTGGTCTAAAGTGTGCACTTACGGGTCCCTGTGTCTCTAACCGCCAAGGTTCGAATTCAACTTGGGCAAATAACATTTAATCAATTCAATTGTCGAAGTTCGACGGATTTTCTACAGGTATTTCGGTTTCCTCCATCATTCCAAAACCGACTGCATTTAAATAAGCATTTTTCTCATAATTGAAATTTCAATATCAAATAATTTTAAGCAAATAAACCTTTCTGATTCATAGGGAAACTTAACCGACAGCTCTAGGTCACAATATTTAAGTTTGTTTTTCACATTTTGTTATAATTTTCAGGAAATATGTTTGGCGACTCTATAATTTTCTTTTTTTTTGTAATGAATCAACACGTCTCTGATTTAAGGAAATCATAAAACTGTTATTATTATGCAATATATGACTTTAACCAGACAATAAATACAACGCTTTAATGGAGACCAACAACATTTAGACATTAAGTCTGATATTTTTGATCACTTACATCAATAAAGGATAAGTATAATATTGGTGCTTAGTGAGTTAAGTTGTCAATTAGATACACATTTATAAGCTACTGATATAAGTAATGATAAACAGTGTCTATATATCCCTAATTTTACCATTTATACATACTGATATATGTTCTGATACGGCCACTGTAGGTATGGTCTATATATTTTTGTAATATCTGCAAGTGTTGATTTTTTCATTATGTTTCAAAGTTTAGCACGACACTCGGCATTTTTCGATTTATAGTAGGTAGACGTCTCTAGTCTTACAAAGATGGCATTTGCATTGTAAGATGCATATGTGGATGCATTTTCGGATGATAGTGCCTCTAATCAACAAGGTTTAATTTCAACTCGAAGAATATCCTGTTTTAGAGAGTTTCCGAGTACTGTAGTTTCTTTCACACCAAAGAATTTGAAATACCGGCATTAATATACTAGTAAGTAAAATACTCTTGGCTAGTGGGGCATTGCTTTTCTAGAATGTTAAATCATACATATGGTAATCTAGAATTTAGACAGAACAAAGATATATTTGACTTGCTTGTAAAATAAACTTTAAATAATAGCATTAACCAAGGTCGCGAAACACAAAACTAAACAAAAGACTTCACAGAAAAACGAAACACATAAAAGTACATACTGATACCACTGATTATAAAACTCCAAATTTTGGAAGGGGCACATTAGATCTGTTGAACATTTTGTATTCACTGGGGTGATTTAAGCACTGTTGACTGGTTATTCACTACCTACCAAAGTGGTGCCATGATTAATTAATTGTTCATATTTATACTTTTTGTCTCGAAATTTCGACATGAAAAGTTGAAATTTCAAAAACATCTAGTCCCCAGTTCGCTTCCTTAGAAAGAAACCATTCTTAATATATCTTAATTTTTTTGCATTTATATATGTACTGAAAAATAAAGTTCTGGAAATGGTGAATTGGTTGATTGACATATTTATGACAAAACTGTTTATCACCTAGTCCTGATTTGTATAGAAATATATTCAAATATATACAGCTATATTTCTTAGCCTAGCAAGATAAGCAGCATTCTACTGTGTAATTGTCAACGCTATGTTTGAAGTGAAGTGTGATTCAAAATGAAACCTTCAAGATAATTTATCACTGTAGCTTATGTATAAGTAAAGACTACTACATTCTGCGACTGTAAACTATAAAATAATTAAGCCTTATGAACCCCGCTTCGTCAAACCATGAAATAAGCAATATATATATATATACGGTAAATAACAAAACATAATTAGCGTGATGTATGTGATAACTCCCGTTTAAAAAATTTTAAGACGGTCAAACAAAGATATTTAAACAAATAAACATCAACGGCCATCTGGTAAAAAACAAAAGGCATGTCATGCGAAATATTTTCTTAATTAACACGGGGCCTCGGGTTCTGAGTTTTAAAGAGCGGGCTAACGTTCTATAAGGCATGTAATCGCCTAGTTTCTAATCTTATTTTTGTAGAGGTCCTGTTGTTCGGGAGTTTGTTTGTTGCCTGCCAATAGTCGGCGGTGTTCTCTTGGTGCTCCGGTTTCTTAAATCATTTTTATATCATTGATGTACATGTAAGAGATAGTAAAACACCGTTACTAAACTTAATTCTTGATCATGCAACGATATATGTGTGTGTGTGTGTGTGTGTGTGTGTGTGTGTGTGTGTGTGTGTGTGTGTGTGTTTGTGTGTGTGTGTGTGTGTGCCGTGTGTGTGTGTTCCCCATTCAGATGTGTTACTAATTAGCATATTATGTTCACTGTAACCAAATATACAGTACAGGCCTGTCGAAAGTTTAACACTGAGCTAACAAAAAGGAGCCGAGACTCGGCTGCCGAGGGGCCGATCTGTGGACAGCTAGTGGCCGAAAAGTTGTCAACTCTCGGTCCCTCGGCAACTGGAACTGTCCACAGCTCGGCCACTCGGTAGCCGAGTCTCGGCAACTCATTCGGCTCCTCGGCACTTTGAACCGTGTCCACGGCTCGGCAGTTAATTTTGCCTCTCAGTAACCGAGTCTCGGTTACTAGCTAACGAGTGGTCTAACAATTAACATCTGAGAGATTAATGTTTAACTGTATATTTAAAATAATAAAAATAATAAAATATATCAATCGGTAATGATAAAAACTTTAAAAAATAACAATAATAAATTTAAAAAAAAAATAATTATAAAAAAAAAATAAAATAAAATAAATAAAACCATTAAATAAACGGGTGGTGGAAAGATCCATATGCTATTTTTTTCAGCAATTTACATCTGAGAGAGATTAATTGTATATAATGATAATAATAATAATGAAATATATCATTCGTTAATGATAAGGAATATAAGTGCAAATTAAATAAACTGAAAAATAATAGTAATAAATTTAAAAATAATAAAAATAGAAATAATAATAAAAAAAATTAATATATAAATAAATAAATAAATAAATAAATAAATATATAAATAAATAAATATAACAATAATAAAAAATAAATAAATAATAACAATAATAAAAAATAAATAAATAAACGGACGACGGAAAAATAAATATGTGATTTTTCCCCAGAATTGCACAAATCTTTTATATTCCATTATGGAGCGGTTTATTCATGATTGTCCCTTTTTTGAAAATCCAGGTAAGAATTTGGATAAAAAAAGAGGGACAATCATGAATTCAATCCCAATGGGGAACAATAGGACTTAAGTTTAGCTTGGTATATAGTTTATTCCAGAAAAGAAGGTAAAAGAATAACCAAATATCAAATATTACATTTTATTTTTACTTTTATTTTAAAAAAATAATCAATTTATTAAATAATGCAAATACACCTATTTTCAAAGCAAACTTAAAAAAAATAATAATAATAATGAATAAAAATAAATAAATAAATAAATAAATAATAGATGGAAATAAAACATACACACAAATAAAAATATGACAAATGGCATCACATACTGTAAAGGGGGAATTTTCGCATGGGTAAATTTTTCGCGCTACAGAAATAATAGGAAAGCTGCTGGCTTGTCTACCTTTGCATGTTTTATGGATACAAAAAAGGCGTTTGACACAGTTAATAGGGATTTATTGTGGTTTAAGTTATTAAGATTAGGTATTAATGGTAAAATGTTTAATGCCATTAAATCTTTATATAATGATGTTCAATGTGTTTTAAAGTTAAATAATATGTTTACGACTGGTTTTGATGTAAATTTAGGGGTAAAACAGGGTTGTAATTTATCCCCAACTCTGTTTTCTATATATATAAATGATTTGGCTGAAGACATAAAACGTTCTGGTTTAGGTATAGATATTGATGATTACGTTTTAGGTATATTGCTTTATGCAGATGATGTTGTCCTTCTCGCGCCGACAGAGGAGTGTTTACAGCACATGCTGGACATTGTCGACTCTTGGTGTAAAAAGTGGAGACTGCTATTAAATCCCGAAAAGACAAAAATTGGATCATGACGTTTCTTACAAATATTTAGGGATTTGGTTCGACGAACATCTAGAGATGAAAACTTAGTAAGGCCGCGAATAGGGCACTAGGTGCAGTGTACTCTAAATTCTATTCTGTTGGTGATATGTCTGTCAAAGTATTTTCAAAACTTTATTCGTCGCTTGTAGAACCAGTTTTATTTTATGGTAGTCAGGTGTGGGGTCTAAAAGACTGTAGAAGAATCGAAACTGTGCAAAACAGAACAGCCCGCTTTTTCCTAGGGGTATGTGGCAACACATCCATCTTAGCTTCAAGAGGTGAACTTGGGTGGTCAACATGCAAATCCCGACTACAGATAGAAGTGCTACGTTATTGGTGGAAGCTAAATACTTTGCCAAATGATCGATTAGTGTGTGCGGTAAGACATTGGAGTAGCAAATTTTCACATTCTTGGGATACTAAAGTCAAACAGTTATTATGTGATTTTAACTTATACGATTTATTTTTACAATGCACAGACAAAAGCCAAATCAATAAATTTTTAGATACCGCGAAAACAGTAATTTTGAAGCAAGACTTTGATAAATGGAATCATGAACTTTGGAACGACAAAGGAAATGGAGACAACGGAAATAAACTTAGAACATATCGAACATTTAAATCTGAAATCGGCTGTGAACAATACCTAAAATTGTCAAATTGTATCACAAGTGTATAACTTCATCAGCCGATCTAAACGTTTTACGTTTTAATGTTCATGTTATGATTTTTCCATCATTTTTTCATTTTTTCATTTTTTTAATTTTTTTTTTTCATCATTTTCTTTTCTTATGCCTTTTTCTTCTTTTTTTTCCCATGTTTTTGTTCAATATCATTTATTTATTATTTTTGTTGTTCTAAAATAGATACTTATAATCCTTATTATATCATTGGTCACTGATGATTGTAATTATAGATAGGGAGACTGATTTACATAAGAGAATACTTCTTTTGTTTCAGAATCCCGTATTATTGTGATGTAAAATAATTGTATGTAATGAAGAGAGAATAAAATATTGTTTAAACTAACAATACCTAACGCAATTAATACCAAGGCACCATCGACGGGTATATTCCAGTTTTAGATGCGGCAGTTTGCCCCTTAGAGTGGAAACGGGACGATATAGCAAACCGAAAACTCCTTTGAATGATCGTTTATGTCAGCTTTGAAAAAACTATGATATTTAGGACGAGAAACATTTTTTATTATATTGTGATTTTTACTCTGATCTTCGTTTTGATTTATTTTATTTTGCTGAGAATATTTGTACAGGTTTTAATGTTTTATTCGAGACAGAAAAAATGAAATTTTTAATGCAAGAAACTGTTTTACAACCACTAGCGGCCAAGACAATTTTTAATATGTTTAATAGAAGGAAATATTTTTTATCATAACTATATATATTTTTTTGTCATTTTTAATTTCTAATTTATTACATTTATTTTTAACACACACACACACACACACACACACACACACACACACACACACACACACACACATTTTAACACACACACACACACACACACACATTGCATACATTTTAATATAATATATATATTATTGCATACAATATTTAACATACTCTTTAACAAACATATCGATACAACTGCACCACACATACACACACACACACACACACACACACACACACACACACTTTTACTGCTGTATTTTGAATGTACATGTATATATTTACGCTAATTTTTATAGATGACCGTGTCTCATAAGTCTTTTAGGCTGGATGTCATGATATTTTATTTTTTGTATTGTATATGTTGTTATGCATGTTTTATGGGATGTGACACGTTAATAAAATAAATTAATTAAAAAATTACCGCAAAAATTTTATCCACGCGAAAATGATAACTATACAAGTTTATATTTCATAATATACAGAATATAAACCCACTAACATCGGAAACGCGGACAATTCATCTATGCGAAATGTCTTATTTCATTTGGATTTCCAGTAAATAAATAAATATAATTTAAAATGAAAAAAAAGCAAACTTAATGTTTGAAAATTTAAAATAAATGTTATATCATTTTTATTCTTGTTTAATTTGTTTCAAGTTAGCAATATCATAATACAGTCCACAAGATAAAATTCTTACAGGTAAAATTGGAACAGACTATAATTGTTTGTTTGAACAGCACAACAAACCCAGAAAGGGACAATAATGAATATTTGTTTTTTAGGAAAGGGACAATCATGAACAGACCTATGGAGCGGGACTTCTGCCATCGCAGTTTTAATTAAGTCATTAAATGTACCTATACAGGTAAACATCAGGTGTCATAATCCTAATCTGTTAATCCCCTGTCATCATCAGATACCTGGCTTCAATACACGACGTTCAAAACCTTCTCAGTACCATGACAAAAGAATGTCGAACAAACGGAGTTTTATTTAGACACATTGTCTCCAAGATCGACCAGACTCCAAAACCTGTCATCAAACTTTTGATTTAGAAGAAAGTCGTCTAAAACACTGCAGAAACTTGTTCACTGACACTGTTAGTATATAAATTTTATCTTCTCAACTTATTTTCCTACTGATCTCTCTTTGACTATTTCAGACACAATTTTCTCTCTTAAATATTGCGATATACGCGTAACTGCAGGCACGTTTAATGAACTGATGTTTTCTAGATAACGATCAAGGGGTCGAGTGGCCGAAAAAGTGCCGAGGAGCCGAGCGGACTAAAAGGTGCCGAGCAGCCGAAAAAGTGCCGAGCAGTCAAAAAGTGGCCGAAAAACAGCCGAGCGATGGACAGTAGCTGCCGTGCTGTTGATTACTATTGGCCAAGACATAACTGCCGAGGGGCCAAGACGAGCTTCCGAGTCGGCACTAATTCGGCACTAAAGTGTTTAACTTTCGACAGGCCTGTACTGTAGTTTGAAACATTCTTTTAAAGTGGAATAAACGTATGCTGTCCGTACTATTAAAACGGACAAGTCATTTGGAACAATGCCAAAAAGTAAAGTCCTCTACAATACTGCAGATTAAATCAGAATGTAAGATGGAGACCAGTTTTGCTTCTATTTGTAACAAGACTGATCGAGGCGATTACAGCCATTTAGAACGTCTCAAAAATCAATAGATGAATTTCTTTAGAGGAGGCTAAACAATGCCAATCATTATACAAACGATGCTAACTTTGTTGACAAAACAAATGAAGTTCTGTAACCTATATTAGGAGATTTTTGTATCGTAAATATTCATAAAAGAGATCAACTTTTTATCTTTAAGATTATTGTGTTATAAATTAGTTTTAAATTGGCTTTGATGAGGCATCAGTTATTTATTATATACATACATACAACGGTATAACAAAATTGATATTGTATAATGGGGAATTGTCGTCGGTATGTTATGAAAACATAGGTGTTGTTGATCTTCACAATGCAAAAATGTTATACAATACAATACAAATCCAACGCAATACAGTACAGAAAATGCAAAATAAACTATATACTGCAATGCAAAACTACAATATCATACAATACAATACAATATTGTATAATACGAAATACAATGCTACTCCACGCAAACCAACGCAACAACACACCTCAACAAAATAAAATACAATACAATATACAATAAAATAGAATAAAATAAAATATACACTAAGATAAAATAGAAATACGATACAATACAATACAATACAATACAATACAATACAATACAATACAATACAATACAATACAAAGCATGTACTCATTAATTTTTTTCTGAGTCGTTATTCCTGTCCAGTGTTATTGTTTATGTTTTGACATATAAAGGTTTATTTTAAAGACCGATGTCTGGCTGATTCAGAATGTTATTTAAATGAAATTGATTTATTATATATAAAGAGTTTAGACTTTGTTTCGGTTTGATTTATAATTTTATGCATTACGATTTAAACAGAAACTTGAAAAAATATTGATTTTAAAAAATTCAAATTTTTGTTAAACAACAGGTTAAGCCAATGGAGCTTTGAACAACTGGGACCCATCATCTTTATTACCCATACAAATGAAATTATGTTATAACCCCTGGTTTGTCGTATATTCTAGGTTTGTATTTTAAAGCAGTAAGATGTGTAGCTTAAACACAGCTGATGGACGCACATTACAACAGTGCCGTAACCATGGAAGATGCAAGTAGTGACCATATGGTTGCTAGCAATGACAATATGTAGGTGTCTGTCAGTGACTATGTAGGTGGCCAACAATAAAAATATTCGTAGTTAGCAGTGACTGTTTAGGTGACCAGTAGTGAGTGTAAATGTGTCTGTCAGTGACTATGTAGGTGGCTAGCAATTGCAATTTAGGTGGCCAATAGTGATAATATAGGTGGCCAACAGTGAAAATGTAGGTGGTTAACGTTATCAATGACTATTTAAGTGGCTAACAGTGACTATTTAGGTACCTTGTAGTGACGATGTACGTAGGCTAGCAGTCATGTAGGTATCTAGCAGCGACCATGTAGGTGGCTAGCAGTGACCACGTTGGTGGCTAGTAGTTTGTCTGTGTTAGTTATATGTTTTGTACCAGCGCACACTCAGGTTGACTTTTTGTGAAGGTGCTATCTAAGCGAGTCAGTACGTTGTAGACAAGCACGTCACTACCCCATATATTTTGTCGACAGAGTAGAATTTCATATGAATTTTATTAAACAGTCAAACTGATTGCAGTTTTAAATCCGATGGGCACTGATTCATGAATAATTCTTAAAATTTGTCTTTATGTATCTTTCATTACATTTGACTATATGCATTGTATTTCTGAATATCCTAGTTCGTATGGGTTATATGTACTTGCAGCTTTATATACATATATATATATATATATATATATATATATATATATATATATATATATATATATATATATATATATATCAGACGTAAATTAGATAATAAGACATTATGTATGTGTAATCAGATAATCAGCAATGGTTACACACAGGCGTCAGAAATTAATAAATGTATGTCATTAAATGTACGTCTAATTACTAAAATATAGATATTTATTGATTCTAAGAATCTGTTTAGAAATTAATGGAGAATGAAAGTAATAACGCACCTATATATGTCCCTACTGTGATGAAGATCGGGAGTAATAACGTACCGCAATCTTTTCGTTCAGTGATGATAATAAAGGACCTATATTTGGTAGTACAATGATTTGATGTAATATATAGAAAACGTATACCTTGTGTAATCTTCATTTATATATAACATTTATGATTAAATATTGATTGGTTTGTATAAGAAATCTTATTATAATTAAGCAGGATGTTCAATTCTGTATAAAACTACAAAAATAGAAATACAGCTAGACATAGAATTATTTCTAAAAATAAATTCCTAACACCGGAAATACCAACAGTCTGTATGCATTAAAAGAACAAGGTCCTGAATATAAAAATGGCTTATTAAGTATTAAAAAAAAAGTTAAACACCTACAGTTTGTAAACCCAAATTGAAAATAATTAAATTTAAGAATGACAATTCTATGTTACCCAGACGAAAGCTATTTGGGTCATAATTAGTTTAAAACATGCACTAAATGTACTCTGTGATCATGAACAAATAACGATGGAATGAGCTATATCCGATTCATATTTTTCTTTTCTTTTTTTTTTTAAATTTCTAAAATATCTAATCAGCCATCCCTACAAACCCTCCAGACAAGAATCGATGCACTAGAAGAATAATGAGAAAGGCACAAAACCAAGGCAACAAAACCAACGCAACAAAACCAACGCAACAAAAGCACTTCGTTAGTTGGACTTCACACAAAAATTAGAAAAGTCGTGTATCTATAAACCCAAATGAGACAACATACAAAACTAGATATATACCGGCAAGCAATCATTCGTATAAATTATTTCTACAGACGATACACGAGCCAATATAAAATATATAACTCTTTTTGACAACGTTATTTTACCCTCACATTCAAGCGAAAATACATTTACTAACGTTTTAAAGTTCTAAAGAATTCACACATGCATGAGTTCAAACGTATCTATTTCTGATTTAACGATTATATCTTCGTCTGTATCCGACCGTTTGAAACACATATCAATTTTTTCTTTTTAAATCCACGATTTGCTTCTTGTCATAACGGAAAAGTCCCTCTCAATTTCATTACTATGAATAAAAGGTTTTTCCAAATAATAGCATATATATGTATATGTATATAGGATTAAAATGGGTTTGTATTGCTATTTACTTTTACACACTCGAAAATCAGACAAATGTATGCAACAAAAAGCAAACAGTGATGGGTACATGAAAATATAAACATTAATAGAAGAAGCAAAAACCATGACAAGAAAAATCAAAACAAATATTGAAACCGCCAACTTAAAAACCATGTATTGATTGGTTTAATACCAAAATAATATATAGTTGTTTAGTTGTAGTGCTTTTAAAGACGTTTTCCTATCCTGTTTTTTTTTTTTTTTTTTTTTTTTTTTTTTTTTTTTTTTTGAACACTTACGCATATTAAACAATTCTCTCTCTCTCTCTCTCTCTCTCTCTCTCTCTCTCTCTCTCTCTCTCTCTAAAGAAATTATCAGTTGTCAAAAATAAATAGCAGATGCTAGATGTAGTTTGTTTGAGGAAATAAGTTAAGAAGAGAGAACAAACGTTATGGAAATAAAAGCTACCTATACAAATAAGAGTTAGTAACTAAGTACCACCCACCTCCGCAGAGATTTCAGGTGGTTCAGTTTTTAATTCCACATGATATTATTGGCAAATATGCAAGGAAGCATTTAAAAAAATTCAATTTTCTCTTACACCGTAAAGTTCAACATGAAAGCCTTGTGGCCTACCACAGAAACGCGCGTGATTTTTATATTTATCAGTAGATGGAATTTTTTTTTATCAACCAGGAGATGGTAACCATTTAGATATTTAGTTTTTAATTATTGGACATAGGTCAGATATCTTGAACATTTTCAAAACTTTTTTTCAGATCTCTTTCTTTTCACTTTTATCTTGTAATATCAGAGTGGCATATAGTTTAAATGATGTATAGTCTACCTCTTTAAATAGACAATTTTCTGTGTGCTTCTGTAAAGAGGACTTTAATCCTCGAGGGATATGTTACTCTCGAACGTCTCACAAGTAATTTGATACAAAACGAAATCAGACACTTAGTAATTCGTGTCGTTTACAAATTTAATACTAAAATCCTTCAGAGATTTCTTTTTTTATACCCTGGTTATCATTATAAATGTTCTAACACTTTAAACCTGTAAGTAATAACTACACAACAACAACAACGGTGATCAACTTAGAATATCATTACTCAAGGACTAAATACGATGTCGAATACAAATACTTAAACAACAAACATAAAATTAATTAGTGATAAATATAAATGATATAAAATATAATGCATATAAAAAGTAGGAACAAAAAGTCTATATATGTTACATTGACTTTTTGGTACACCCTTTGTCAATTTTGGTTAAATGGATATAAAACAATAAAAATTAAAGTGACTTAAATGTTTTATTATAAAAAATAAATATATATTATGTTTACAATATCTCACAATAAAACAAGAAGGGACTTGTCAATAGCATATAGAGTATCAATTTTTTTTCGCGATTTTTATTGCCAGAACAATATAAATGTCGGTTCTTACATTGTATTAACCAATGATATTGCAGAAACATATATTTATAATAATTTATCATTAAATACACATCTGATTTGCTGAAGCTTTAAGTGCACATGCACTCAAAATTTTTCAACATCTGTCATTTTAGAATGTCATTTAAAAACATATATTTTAACCATTTTTTAAAATGTTTTCCAAAGAGCTTGAAAAACATGATTTGTACAAGGTATTGGCGATAAAACCTAACGATATACGTTGAAGATCCCGTATGTATGGTAGAGATTTGTAATTAGAGTCTAGTATAGTCGCTTTTTCTAACCTGTTCTTCATTCATTGCTGTACTATTTGGCATTATTGTTTATAAGTATGGGGATCTTAGGTTGATATATTTTTTCTGGTTGCGCACATAAAAAATATAACAGAATTTTATTACAAAAATATATAAATATTCCAAAGATTTCTGTTTATAATTAATTTTAATACATAAATGCTACAACAAATTTGGAACGTGTTTGTAATATAAATATTATCAGTCTCTCAAGTTCCGATTATTTGAAGTTAGAAATCAATCATGGCGATACTATTACGTGTAATGATATTTATTACCATTTTATTTTAATGTAATATCAAATGAAGGTTACATTTAACACGAAGTCCCGCCATTTATTGTGACACGTGATAATTGATGTGAGTGTATATATAGACCATGGCCATTTTACTTTACTTGCAAACTGTTCAGTTTACATATGTTCGAATCGTTATACTTCAGGAAGTTAATAAGAAGCATGATTTGTGTACCAACAAATTCAAAGGATGAAAATAATTACCGTTAAGATGTAACATGGTAAATGATTACTCAAGAAAACAGACAGACTAATCTGAAATAGAGCATATGAACACATCCATCAGTTTGTTAGAATAAAATCGACAAAATGTTTTTAAAAAAGTGAAATCATTTACATTTACACAGGTTCTCTTTCCCCTTTAATCTCTTATTTTGATAATTGTTTTGATTTCAACAGTAAATAATTTAACAAACACTTTTCTAATAGGTCTAAACTAATGTAATGTTAATAGGCCGTCGACCAGTATTATAATGAAAAGGAAACATTCCGACAAAGGAAGACTTGTTTAGGACACGCATGCAGCAGGATTTACAAATATCCCACTATTATATATATTTTTATTATCAAACTTTTCGGTCTTATTGTCACTGATGAGGAATGAATTTCCGAAATGTGCGCATCTGGCACATCAAAATTCAACTGGTATTTCTGTTATATATATATATATATATATATATATATATATATATATATATATATATATATATATATATATATATATAATATCGTTTAATGAAGTCTTGTATTCTGAATGTACTCTAGACTCTTTCTATCCTGGCTCATGCAAACGTTATTCTTATTTACCACTTGTTACAAACAAGACAACTGAGGGTAAAAACACAGCAACTGTTTTGGACCCCTGAACATCTATTGGTCGACAATGATTGACACTGGTGTAAATATATACAGTTCTTAAAAGAACCTTGTTTTTCTATTTGTTTAACAAGCTCAGATTTTGTTCGCTTCAGATAACTGTTTTATGTATTCTTGCTTGTGACGACGGTTGACTATCATGTTCTGACACTGTACAATGCAAAAACCAGGTAAAGATTCATGACCAATATATCAGGAACAGTGATTATTTCATGTTTGTTTAGGTCGTATTTGAGCTGGACATTACACTGACTTTTTAAACCGTATTTTCACTCTCTTTGAATCAATAACGTGATGGATTGTTAGATTGCGTTTTATTTAAATTTTACATAACTCTTGACTGGTATTGCAATCAAAGTGATAAATTAAATGAAAGATGCTGCATAATCTGACATGCATAAAAGTTTTTTTTTTTTTTTTTTTTTTTTTTGTATTATACTGCATAATTCTTTATCAATCATGTAGAAATGGTTTGTTGTGTAAAGTATGCAGTGCTGTATGTGTGTTAATGATGATTATGATATGTAAAACAGGTTGAAGGAATGACAAAACACGTTAAATCTATTTATTATTTAGTGCAACTATCTTCTGTAAGATCTGTTAAAGTTGATTTATATTACACTTTGAACATTATTCACAACAACATTTATATTTATCGTCGTGTTATAATATTTTCTGTAGCCATTAGCCAGGTCAATATAGCCCAGTCGGCGGCGGTGTTATTACGTTACCTTATCTGAGGTAAATAGCCATTGTGTTATAACACAAACTGATTTTTAATTTAACGTTCAAGCACTTAAGTTCCCTGTGTAAAAAAACGTGAAGAAGTCAGCATCTGTTATATCGATTAAATTATCAAAATTGTGAAATACTGTTTAACTGAAATTTTAGAACACCTAATCTAGAGAATTTATTTTATTTCTTTTTTTACAATTTTTGACAATTTATATAACATCGTAGTTTGTTAGTTCCATTTAAAAATTGATGGAGCCAAAATGCTTTTTCTAAGATAAGGAATAAACATTCTGAGCGGACCTGTGTGTTTATAAATTTTAAATTTATTTTAAAGGAGCACCGGGGCCCAAGTAGCGTAAAGCGCGCGCAGGCGTATTAGAGTGTTAAAATCCCAGTCTGGTTTATCAAGAGCAAGAAAGATTTTCAGTTCGCTTTGCCAAGGGTCCGTGATTTACACTGACTACGTCATAATAAACTTATACATTTGTCTGTAGTTACACTGACTACGTCATAATAAACTTGTACATTTGTCTGTAGTTACACTGACTACGTCATAATAAACATGTACATTAGTCAGTAGTTACACTGACTACGTCATAATAAACTTGTACATTTGTCAGTAATCCCCTTGGCTACGTCATAATAAACATGTACATTAGTCAGTAGTTACACTGACTACGTCATAATAAACATGTACATTTGTCAGTAATCCCCTTGGCTACGTCATAATAAACATGTACATTAGTCAGTAGTTACACTGACTACGTCATAATAAACTTGTACATTTGTCAGTAATTACACTGACTACGTCATAATAAACATGTACATTAGTCAGTAGTTACACTGACTACGTCATAATAAACTTGTACATTTGTCTGTAGTTACACTGACTACGTCATAATAAACATGTATTTTAGTCAGTAGTTACACTGACTACGTCATAATAAACATGTACATTTGTCAGTAATCCCCTTGGCTACGTCATAATAAACATGTACATTTGTCAGTAGTTACACTGACTACGTCATAATAAACTTGTACATTTGTCTGTAGTTACACTGACTACGTCATAATAAACATGTACATTAGTCAGTAGTTACACTGACTACGTCATAATAAACATGTACATTTGTCAGTAGTTACAATGACTACGTCATAATAAACATGTACATTTGTCAGTAGTCCCCTTAGCTACGTCATAATAAACATGTACATTTGTCAGTAGTTACAATGACTACGTCATAATAAACATGTACATTTGTCTGTAGTTACACTGACTACGTCATAATAAACCTGTACATTTGTCAGTAGATACACTGACTACGTCATAATAAACATGTACATTTGTCAGTAGTTACAATGACTACGTCATAATAAACATGTACATTTGTCAGTAGTCCCCTTGGCTACGTCATAATAAACATGTACATTTGTCAGTAGTTACAATGACTACGTCATAAAAAACTTGTACATTTGTCAGTAGTTACACTGACTACGTCATAATAAACATGTACATTAGTCAGTAGTTACACTGACTACGTTATAATAAACTTGTACATTTGTCAGTAGTTACACTGACTACGTCATAATAAACATGTACATTTGTCAGTAGTTACACTGACTACGTTATAATAAACTTGTACATTTGTCAGTAGTTACACTGACTACGTCATTATAAACATGTACATTTGTCAGTAGTCCCCTTGGCTACGTCATAATAAACATGTACATTTGTCAGTAATTACACTGACTACGTCATAATAAACATGTACATTTGTCAGTAGTTACACTGACTACGTCATAATAAACATGTACATTTGTCAGTAGTTACACTGACTACGTCATAATAAACATGTACATTTGTCAGTAGTTACACTGACTACGTCATAATAAACATGTACATTTGTCAGTAGTTACAATGACTACGTCATAATAAACATGTACATTTGTCAGTAGTCCCCTTGGCTACGTCATAATAAACATGTACATTTGTCAGTAGTTACAATGACTACGTCATAATAAACATGTACATTTGTCAGTAGTCCCCTTAGCTACGTCATAATAAACATGTACATTTGTCAGTAGTTACAATGACTACGTCATAATAAACATGTACATTTGTCTGTAGTTACACTGACTACGTCATAATAAACCTGTACATTTGTCAGTAGATACACTGACTACGTCATAATAAACATGTACATTTGTTAGTAGTTACAATGACTACGTCATAATAAACATGTACATTTGTCAGTAGTCCCCTTGGCTACGTCATAATAAACATGTACATTTGTCAGTAGTTACAATGACTACGTCATAAAAAACTTCTACATTTGTCAGTAGTTACACTGACTACGTCATAATAAACATGTACATTAGTCAGTAGTTACACTGACTACGTTATAATAAACTTGTACATTTGTCAGTAGTTACACTGACTACGTCATAATAAACATGTACATTTGTCAGTAGTTACACTGACTACGTTATAATAAACTTGTACATTTGTCAGTAGTTACACTGACTACGTCATTATAAACATGTACATTTGTCAGTAGTCCCCTTGGCTACGTCATAATAAACATGTACATTTGTCAGTAGTTACACTGACTACGTCATAATAAACATGTACATTTGTCAGTAGTTACACTGACTACGTCATAATAAATTTGTATTTTTGTCAGTAGTTACACTGACTACGTCATAATAAACTTGTACATTTTCTGTATTTACACTAACTACGTCATAATAAACATGTACATTTGTCAGTATTTACACTGACTACGTCATAATAAACTTGTACATTTGTCAGTAGTTACACTGACTACGTCATAATAAACATGTACATTTGTCAGTATTTACACTGACTACGTCATAATAAACTTGTACATTTTCTGTTGTTACACTGACTACGACATAATAAACTTGTACATTTTCTGTAGTTACACTAACTACGTCATAATAAACATGTACATTTGTCAGTAGTTACACTGACTACGTCATAATAAACATGTACATTTGTCAATAGTTACACTGACTACGTCATAATAAACTTGTACATTTGTCAGTAGTTACACTGACTACGTCATAATAAACATGTACATTTGTCAATAGTTACACTAACTACGTCATAATAAACATGTACATTTGTCAGTAGTTACACTAACTACCTCATAATAAACATGTACATTTGTCAGTAGTTACACTGACTGCGTCATAATAAACATGTACATTTGTCAGTAGTTACACTGACTACGTCATAATAAACATGTGCATTTGTCAATAGTTACACTGACTACGACATAATAAACTTGTACATTTGTCAGTAGTTACAATGACTATGTTATAATAAACAAGTACATTTGTCAGTAATTACACTAACTACGTCATAATAAACTTGTACATTTGTCAGTAATCCCCTTGGCTACGTCAAATTAAACATGTACATTTGTCAGTAGTCCCCTTGGCTACGTCATAATAAACATGTACATTTGTCAGTAGTTACAATGACTACGTCATAAAAAACTTGTACATTTGTCAGTAGTTACACTGACTACGTCATAATAAACATGTACATTAGTCAGTAGTTACACTGACTACGTCATAATAAACATGTACATTTGTCAGTAGTTACAATGACTACGTCATAAAAAACTTGTACATTTGTCAGTAGTTACACTGACTACGTCATAATAAACATGTACATTAGTCAGTAGTTACACTGACTACGTCATAATAAACATGTACATTTGTCAGTAGTTACACTGACTCCGTCATAATAAACATGTACATTCGTCAGTAGTTACACTGACTACGTCATAATAAACATGTACATTTCTCAGTAGTTACACTGACTACGTCATAATAAACTTGTACATTTTCTGTAGTTACACTGACTACGACATAATAAACTTGTACATTTCTGTAGTTACACTAACTACGTCATAATAAACATGTACATTTGTCAGTAGTTACACTGACTACGTCATAATAAACATGTACATTTGTCAATAGTTACACTGACTACGTCATAATAAACTTGTACATTTGTCAGTAGTTACACTGACTACGTCAAATAAACATGTACATTTGTCATTAGTTACACTGACTACGTCATAATAAACATGTACATTTGTCAATAGTTACACTAACTACGTCATAATTAACATGTACATTTGTCAGTAGTTACACTAACTACGTCATAATAAACATGTACATTTGTCAGTAGTTACACTGACTGCGTCATAATAAACATGTACATTTGTCAGTAGTTACACTGACTACGTCATAATAAACATGTGCATTTGTCAATAGTTACACTGACTACGACATAATAAACTTGTACATTTGTCAGTAGTTACAATGACTATGTTATAATAAACAAGTACATTTGTCAGTAATTACACTGACTACGTCATAATAAACTTGTACATTTGTCAGTAGTCCCTTTGGCTACGTCATAATAAACATGTACATTTGTCAATAGTTACACTGACTACGACATAATAAACTTGTACATTTGTCAGTAGTTACACTGACTATGTTATAATAAACATGTACATTTGTCAGTAGTTTCACCGACTATGTCAGAAAAAAGATGTACATTTGTCAGTAGTAACACTGACTACGTCATAATAAACATGTACATTTGTCAGTAGTTACACTGACTACGTCATAATAAACTTGTACATATGTCAGTAGTTACACTGACTACGTCATAATAAACATGTACATTTGTCAGTAGTTACACTAACTACGTCATAATAAACATGTAAATTTGTCAGTAATTACACTGACTACGTCATAATAAACTTGTACATTTGTCAGTAATCCCCTTGGCTACGTCAAATTAAACATGTACATTTGTCAGTAGTTACACTGACTACGTTATAATAAACTTGTACATTTGTCAGTAGTTACACTGACTACGTCATTATAAACATGTACATTTGTCAGTAGTCCCCTTGGCTACGTCATAATAAACATGTACATTTGTCAGTAATTACACTGACTACGTCATAATAAACATATACATTTGTCAGTAGTTACAATGACTACGTCATAATAAACATGTACATTTGTCAGTAGTTACACTGACTACGTCATAATAAACATGTACATTTGTCAGTAGTTACACTGACTACGTCATAATAAATTTGTATTTTTGTCAGTAGTTACACTGACTACGTCATAATAAACTTGTACATTTTCTGTAGTTACACTAACTACGTCATAATAAACATGTACATTTGTCAGTAGTTACACTGACTACGTCATAATAAACATGTACATTTGTCAGTATTTACACTGACTACGTCATAATAAACTTGTACATTTTCTGTTGTTACACTGACTACGACATAATAAACTTGTACATTTTCTGTAGTTACACTAACTACGTCATAATAAACATGTACATTTGTCAGTAGTTACACTGACTACGTCATAATAAACATGTACATTTGTCAGTAATCCCCTTGGCTACGTCATAATAAACATGTACATTAGTCAGTAGTTACTCTGACTACGTCATAATAAACTTGTACATTTGTCAGTAATTACACTGACTACGTCATAATAAACATGTACATTAGTCAGTAGTTACACTGACTACGTCATAATAAACTTGTACATTTGTCTGTAGTTACACTGACTACGTCATAATACACATGTATTTTAGTCAGTAGTTACACTGACTACGTCATAATAAACATGTACATTTGTCAGTAATCCCCTTGGCTACGTCATAATAAACATGTACATTTGTCAGTAGTTACACTGACTACGTCATAATAAACTTGTACATTTGTCTGTAGTTACACTGACTACGTCATAATAAACATGTACATTAGTCAGTAGTTACACTGACTACGTCATAATAAACATGTACATTTGTCAGTAGTTACAATGACTACGTCATAAAAACATGTACATTTGTCAGTAGTCCCCTTAGCTACGTCATAATAAACATGTACATTTGTCAGTAGTTACAATGACTACGTCATAATAAACATGTCCATTTGTCAGTAGTTACACTGACTACGTCATGATAAACCTGTACATTTGTCAGTAGATACACTGACTACGTCATAATAAACATGTACATTTGTCAGTAGTTACAATGACTACGTCATAATAAACATGTACATTTGTCAGTAGTCCCCTTGGCTACGTCATAATAAACATGTACATTTGTCAGTAGTTACAATGACTACGTCATAAAAAACTTGTACATTTGTCAGTAGTTACACTGACTACGTCATAATAAACTTGTACATTTGTCAGTAGTTACACTGACTACGTCATAAAAAAACATGTACATTTGTCAGTAGTTACACTGACTACGTTATAATAAACTTGTACATTTGTCAGTAGTTACACTGACTACGTCATTATAAACATGTACATTTGTCAGTAGTCCCCTTGGCTACGTCATAATAAACATGTACATTTGTCAGTAATTACACTGACTACGTCATAATAAACATGTACATTTGTCAGTAGTTACACTGACTACGTCATAATAAACATGTACATTTGTCAGTAGTTACACTGACTACGTCATAATAAATTTGTATTTTTGTCAGTAGTTACACTGACTACGTCATAATAAACTTGTACATTTTCTGTAGTTACACTAACTACTTCATAATAAACATGTACATTTGTCAGTAGTTACACTGACTACGTCATAATAAACATGTACATTTGTCAGTATTTACACTGACTACGTCATAATAAACTTGTACATTTTCTGTTGTTACACTGACTACGACATAATAAACTTGTACATTTTCTGTAGTTACACTAACTACGTCATAATAAACATGTACATTTGTCAGTAGGTACACTGACTACGTCATAATAAACATGTACATTTGTCAATAGTTACACTGACTACGTCATAATAAACTTGTACATTTGTCAGTAGTTACACTGACTACGTCATAATAAACATGTACATTTGTCAATAGTTACACTAACTACGTCATAATAAACATGTACATTTGTCAGCAGTTACACTAACTACGTCATAATAAACATGTACATTTGTCAGTAGTTACACTGACTGCGTCATAATAAACATGTACATTTGTCAGTAGATACACTGACTACGTCATAATAAACATGTACATTTGTCAGTAGTTACAATGACTACGTCATAATAAACATGTACATTTGTCAGTAGTCCCCTTGGCTACGTCATAATAAACATGTACATTTGTCAGTAGTTACAATGACTACGTCATAAAAAACTTGTACATTTGTCAGTAGTTACACTGACTACGTCATAATAAACATGTACATTAGTCAGTAGTTACACTGACTACGTCATAATAAACATGTACATTTGTCAGTAGTTACACTGACTACGTTATAATAAACTTGTACATTTGTCAGTAGTTACACTGACTACGTCATAATAAACTTGTACATTTGTCAGTAGTTACACTGACTACGTTATAATAAACTTGTACATTTGTCAGTAGTTACACTGACTACGTCATTATAAACATGTACATTTGTCAGTAGTCCCCTTGGCTACGTCATAATAAACATGTACATTTGTCAGTAATTACACTGACTACGTCATAATAAACATGTACATTTGTCAGTAGCTACACTGACTACGTCATAATAAACATGTACATTTGTCAGTAGTTACACTGACTAGGTCATAATAAACATGTACATTTGTCAGTAGTTACACTGACTACGTCATAATAAATTTGTACTTTTGTCAGTAGTTACACTGACTACGTCATAATAAACTTATACATTTTCTGTAGTTACACTAACTACGTCATAATAAACATGTACATTTGTCAGTAGTTACACTGACTACGTCATAATAAACATGTACATTTCTCAGTAGTTACACTGACTACGTCATAATAAACTTGTACATTTTCTGTAGTTACACTGACTACGACATATTAAACTTGTACATTTCTGTAGTTACACTAACTACGTCATAATAAACATGTACATTTGTCAGTAGTTACACTGACTACGTCATAATAAACATGTACATTTGTCAATAGTTACACTGACTACGTCATAATAAACTTGTACATTTCTCAGTAGTTACACTGACTACGTCATAATAAACATGTACATTTGTCATTAGTTACACTGACTACGTCATAATAAACATGTACATTTGTCAATAGTTACACTAACTACGTCATAATAAACATGTACATTTGTCAGTAGTTACACTAATTACGTCATAATAAACATGTACATTTGTCAGTAGTTACACTGACTGCGTCATAATAAACATGTACATTTGTCAGTAGTTACACTGACTACGTCATAATAAACATGTGCATTTGTCAATAGTTACACTGACTACGACATAATAAACTTGTACATTTGTCAGTAGTTACAATGACTATGTTATGATAAACAAATACATTTGTCAGTAATTACACTGACTACGTCATAATAAACTTGTACATTTGTCAGTAGTCCCTTTGGCTACGTCATAACAAACATGTACATTTGTCAATAGTTACACTGACTACGACATAATAAACTTGTACATTTGTCAGTAGTTACACTGACTATGTTATAATAAACATGTACATTTGTCAGTAGTTTCACCGACTATGTCAGAAAAAAGATGTACATTTGTCAGTAGTAACACTGACTACGTCATAATAAACATGTACATTTGTCAGTAGTTACACTGACTACGTCATAATAAACTTGTACATATGTCAGTAGTTACACTGACTACGTCATAATAAACATGTACATTTGTCAGTAGTTACACTAACTACGTCATAATTAACATGTACATTTGTCAGTAATTACACTGACTACGTCATAATAAACTTGTACATTTGTCAGTAATCCCCTTGGCTACGTCATAATAAACATGTACATTTGTCAGTAGTTACACTGACTACGTTATAATAAACTTGTACATTTGTCAGTAGTTACACTGACTACGTCATTATAAACATGTACATTTGTCAGTAGTCCCCTTGGCTACGTCATAATAAACATGTACATTTGTCAGTAATTACACTGACTACGTCATAATAAACATGTACATTTGTCAGTAGTTACACTGACTACGTCATAATAAACATGTACATTTGTCAGTAGTTACACTGACTACGTCATAATAAACATGTACATTTGTCAGTAGTTACACTGACTACGTCATAATAAATTTGTATTTTTGTCAGTAGTTACACTGACTACGTCATAATAAACTTGTACATTTTCTGTAGATACACTAACTACGTCATAATAAACATGTACATTTGTCAGTAGTTACACTGACTACGTCATAATAAACATGTACATTTGTCAGTATTTACACTGACTACGTCATAATAAACTTGTACATTTTCTGTTGTTACACTGACTACGACATAATAAACTTGTACATTTTCTGTAGTTACACTAACTACGTCATAGTAAACATGTACATTTGTCAGTAGTTACACTGACTACGTCATAATAAACATGTACATTTGTCAATAGTTACACTGACTACGTCATAATAAACTTGTACATTTGTCAGTAGTTACACTGACTACGTCATAATAAACATGTACATTTGTCAATAGTTACACTAAGTCATAATAAACATGTACATTTGTCAGTAGTTACACTAACTACGTCATAATAAACATGTACATTTGTCAGTAGTTACACTGACTATGTCAGAAAAAAGATGTACATTTGTCAGTAGTAACACTGACTACGTCATAATAAACATGTACATTTGTCAGTAGTTACACTGACTACGTCATAATAAACTTGTACATATGTCAGTAGTTACACTGACTACGTCATAATAAACATGTACATTTGTCAGTAGTTACACTAACTACGTCATAATAAACATGTACATTTGTCAGTAATTACACTGACTACGTCATAATAAACTTGTACATTTGTCAGTAATCCCCTTGGCTACGTCATAATAAACATGTACATTTGTCAGTAGTTACACT
Source organism: Tegillarca granosa (assembly GCA_029721355.1). Taxonomy (NCBI): domain Eukaryota; kingdom Metazoa; phylum Mollusca; class Bivalvia; order Arcoida; family Arcidae; genus Tegillarca; species Tegillarca granosa. Next base: position 157,393 of record JARBDR010000892.1, on the reverse strand, counting down.
GACTACGTTATAATAAACTTGTACATTTGTCAGTAGTTACACTGACTACGTCATTATAAACATGTACATTTGTCAGTAGTCCCCTTGGCTACGTCATAATAAACATGTACATTTGTCAGTAATTACACTGACTACGTCATAATAAACATGTACATTTGTCAGTAGTTACACTGACTACGTCATAATAAACATGTACATTTGTCAGTAGTTACACTGACTACGTCATAATAAACATGTACATTTGTCAGTAGTTACACTGACTACGTCATAATAAATTTGTATTTTTGTCAGTAGTTACACTGACTACGTCATAATAAACTTGTACATTTTCTGTAGTTACACTAACTACGTCATAATAAACATGTACATTTGTCAGTAGTTACACTGACTACGTCATAATAAACATGTACATTTGTCAGTATTTACACTGACTACGTCATAATAAACTTGTACATTTTCTGTTGTTACACTGACTACGACATAATAAACTTGTACATTTTCTGTAGTTACACTAACTACGTCATAGTAAACATGTACATTTGTCAGTAGTTACACTGACTACGTCATAATAAACATGTACATTTGTCAATAGTTACACTGACTACGTCATAATAAACTTGTACATTTGTCAGTAGTGACACAGACTACGTCATAATAAACATGTACATTTGTCAATAGTTACACTAAGTCATAATAAACATGTACATTTGTCAGTAGTTACACTAACTACGTCATAATAAACATGTACATTTGTCAGTAGTTACACTGACTGCGTCATAATAAACATGTACATTTGTCAGTAGTTACACTGACTACGTCATAATAAACATGTGCATTTGTCAATAGTTACACTGACTACGACATAATAAACTTGTACATTTGTCAGTAGTTACACTGACTGCGTCATAATAAACATGTACATTTGTCAGTAGTTACACTGACTACGTCATAATAAACATGTGCATTTGTCAATAGTTACACTGACTACGACATAATAAACTTGTACATTTGTCAGTAGTTACAATGACTATGTTATAATAAACAAGTACATTTGTCAGTAATTACACTGACTACGTCATAATAAACTTGTACATTTGTCAGTAGTTACACTGACTACGTCATAATAAACCTGTACATTTGTCAGTAGATACAACTGACTACGTCATAATAAACATGTACATTTGTCAGTAGTTACAATGACTACGTCATAATAAACATGTAAATTTGTCAGTAGTCCCCTTGGCTACGTCATAATAAACATGTACATATGTCAGTAGTTACAATGACTACGTCATAAAAAACTTGTACATTTGTCAGTAGTTACACTGACTACGTCATAATAAACATGTACATTAGTCAGTAGTTACACTGACTACGTCATAATAAACATGTACATTTGTCAGTAATTACACTGACTACGTCATAATAAATATGTACATTTGTCAGTAGTTACACTGACTACGTCATAATAAACATGTACATTTGTCAGTAGTTACACTGACTGCGTCATAATAAACATGTACATTTGTCAGTAGTTACACTGACTACGTCATAATAAACATGTGCATTTGTCAATAGTTACACTGACTACGACATAATAAACTTGTACATTTGTCAGTAGTTACAATGACTATGTTATAATAAACAAATACATTTGTCAGTAATTACACTGACTACGTCATAATAAACTTGTACATTTGTCAGTAGTCCCTTTGGCTACGTCATAATAAACATGTACATTTGTCAATAGTTACACTGACTACGACATAATAAACTTGTACATTTGTCAGTAGTTACACTGACTATGTTATAATAAACATGTACATTTGTCAGTAGTTTCACCGACTATGTCAGAAAAAAGATGTACATTTGTCAGTAGTAACACTGACTACGTCATAATAAACATGTACATTTGTCAGTATTTACACTGACTACGTCATAATAAACTTGTACATATGTCAGTAGTTACACTGACTACGTCATAATAAACATGTACATTTGTCAGTAGTTACACTAACTACGTCATAATAAACATGTACATTTGTCAGTAATTACACTGACTACGTCATAATAAACTTGTACATTTGTCAGTAATCCCCTTGGCTACGTCATAATAAACATGTACATTTGTCAGTAGTTACACTGACTACGTTATAATAAACTTGTACATTTGTCAGTAGTTACACTGACTACGTCATTATAAACATGTACATTTGTCAGTAGTCCCCTTGGCTACGTCATAATAAACATGTACATTTGTCAGTAATTACACTGACTACGTCATAATAAACATGTACATTTGTCAGTAGTTACACTGACTACGTCATAATAAACATGTACATTTGTCAGTAGTTACACTGACTACGTCATAATAAACATGTACATTTGTCAGTAGTTACACTGACTACGTCATAATAAATTTGTATTTTTGTCAGTAGTTACACTGACTACGTCATAATAAACTTGTACATTTTCTGTAGTTACACTAACTACGTCATAATAAACATGTACATTTGTCAGTAGTTACACTGACTACGTCATAATAAACATGTACATTTGTCAGTATTTACACTGACTACGTCGTAATAAACTTGTACATTTTCTGTTGTTACACTGACTACGACATAATAAACTTGTACATTTTCTGTAGTTACACTAACTACGTCATAGTAAACATGTACATTTGTCAGTAGTTACACTGACTACGTCATAATAAACATGTACATTTGTCAATATTTACACTGACTACGTCATAATAAACTTGTACATTTGTCAGTAGTTACACTGACTACGTCATAATAAACATGTTCATTTGTCAATAGTTACACTAACTAAGTCATAATAAACATGTACATTTGTCAGTAGTTACACTAACTACGTCATAATAAACATGTACATTTGTCAGTAGTTACACTGACTGCGTCATAATAAACATGTACATTTGTCAGTAGTTACACTGACTACGTCATAATAAACATGTGCATTTGTCAATAGTTACACTGACTACGACATAGTAAACTTGTACATTTGTCAGTAGTTACAATGACTATGTTATAATAAACAAGTACATTTGTCAGTAATTACACTGACTACGTCATAATAAACTTGTACATTTGTCAGTAGTTACACTGACTACGTCATAATAAACCTGTACATTTGTCAGTAGATACACTGACTACGTCATTATAAACATGTACATTTGTCAGTAGTTACAATGACTACGTCATAATAAACATGTACATTTGTCAGTAGATACACTGACTACGTCATAATAAACATGTACATTTGTCAGTAGTTACAATGACTACGTCATAAAAAACTTGTACATTTGTCAGTAGTTACATTGACTACGTCATAATAAACATGTACATTAGTCAGTAGTTACACTGACTACGTCATAATAAACATGTACATTTGTCAGTAGTTACACTGACTACGTTATAATAAACTTGTACATTTGTCAGTAGTTACACTGACTACGTCATTATAAACATGTACATTTGTCAGTAGTCCCCTTGGCTACGTCATAATAAACATGTACATTTGTCAGTAATTACACTGACTACGTCATAATAAACATGTACATTTGTCAGTAGTTACACTGACTACGTCATAATAAACATGTACATTTGTCAGTAGTTACACTGACTACGTCATAATAAACATGTACATTTGTCAGTAGTTACACTGACTACGTCATAATAAATTTGTATTTTTGTCAGTAGTTACACTGACTACGTCATAATAAACTTGTACATTTTCTGTAGTTACACTAACTACGTCATAATAAACATGTACATTTGTCAGTAGTTACACTGACTACGTCATAATAAACATGTACATTTGTCAGTATTTACACTGACTACGTCGTAATAAACTTGTACATTTTCTGTTGTTACACTGACTACGACATAATAAACTTGTACATTTTCTGTAGTTACACTAACTACGTCATAGTAAACATGTACATTTGTCAGTAGTTACACTGACTACGTCATAATAAACATGTACATTTGTCAATATTTACACTGACTACGTCATAATAAACTTGTACATTTGTCAGTAGTTACACTGACTACGTCATAATAAACATGTTCATTTGTCAATAGTTACACTAACTAAGTCATAATAAACATGTACATTTGTCAGTAGTTACACTAACTACGTCATAATAAACATGTACATTTGTCAGTAGTTACACTGACTGCGTCATAATAAACATGTACATTTGTCAGTAGTTACACTGACTACGTCATAATAAACATGTGCATTTGTCAATAGTTACACTGACTACGACATAATAAACTTGTACATTTGTCAGTAGTTACAATGACTATGTTATAATAAACAAGTACATTTGTCAGTAATTACACTGACTACGTCATAATAAACTTGTACATTTGTCAGTAGTTACACTGACTACGTCATAATAAACCTGTACATTTGTCAGTAGATACACTGACTACGTCATTATAAACATGTACATTTGTCAGTAGTTACAATGACTACGTCATAATAAACATGTACATTTGTCAGTAGTCCCCTTGGCTACGTCATAATAAACATGTACATTTGTCAGTAGTTACAATGACTACGTCATAAAAAACTTGTACATTTGTCAGTAGTTACATTGACTACGTCATAATAAACATGTACATTAGTCAGTAGTTACACTGACTACGTCATAATAAACATGTACATTTGTCAGTAGTTACACTGACTACGTTATAATAAACTTGTACATTTGTCAGTAGTTACACTGACTACGTCATAATAAACATGTACATTTGTCAGTAGTTACACTGACTACGTTATAATAAACTTGTACATTTGCCAGTAGTTACACTGACTGCGTCATTATAAACATGTACATTTGTCAGTAGTCCCCTTGGCTACGTCATAATAAACATGTACATTTGTCAGTAATTACACTGACTACGTCATAATAAACATGTACATTTGTCAGTAGTTACACTGACTACGTCATAATAAACATGTTCATTTGTCAGTAGTTACACTGACTACGTCATAATAAACATGTACATTTGTCAGTAGTTACACTGACTACGTCATAATAAATTTGTACTTTTGTCAGTAGTTACACTGACTACGTCATAATAAACTTGTACATTTTCTGTAGTTACACTAACTACGTCATAATAAACATGTACATTTGTCAGTAGTTACACTGACTACGTCATAATAAACATGTACATTTCTCAGTAGTTACACTGACTACGTCATAATAAACTTGTACATTTTCTGTAGTTACACTGACTACGACATAATAAACTTGTACATTTCTGTAGTTACACTAACTACGTCATAATAAATATGTACATTTGTCAGTAGTTACACTGACTACGTCATAATAAACATGTACATTTGTCAATAGTTACACTGACTACGTCATAATAAACTTGTACATTTGTCAGTAGTTACACTGACTACGTCATAATAAACATGTACATTTGTCAATAGTTACACTGACTACGTCATAATAAACATGTACATTTGTCAATAGTTACACTAACTACGTCATAATAAACATGTACATTTGTCAGTAGTTACACTAACTACGTCATAATAAACATGTACATTTGTCAGTAGTTACACTGACTGCGTCATAATAAACATGTACATTTGTCAGTAGTTACACTGACTACGTCATAATAAACATGTGCATTTGTCAATAGTTACACTGACTACGACATAATAAACTTGTACATTTGTCAGTAGTTACAATGACTATGTTATAATAAACAAGTACATTTGTCAGTAATTACACTGACTACGTCATAATAAACTTGTACATTTGTCAGTAGTCCCTTTGGCTACGTCATAATAAACATGTACATTTGTCAATAGTTACACTGACTACGACATAATAAACTTGTACATTTGTCAGTAGTTACACTGACTATGTTATAATAAACATGTACATTTGTCAGTAGTTTCACCGACTATGTCAGAAAAAAGATGTACATTTGTCAGTAGTAACACTGATTACGTCATAATAAACATGTACATTTGTCAGTAGTTACACTGACTACGTCATAATAAACTTGTACATATGTCAGTAGTTACACTGACTACGTCATAATAAACATGTACATTTGTCAGTAATTACACTAACTACGTCATAATAAACATGTACATTTGTCAGTAATTACACTGACTACGTCATAATAAACTTGTACATTTGTCAGTAATCCCCTTGGCTACGTCATAATAAACATGTACATTTGTCAGTAGTTAGACTGACTACGTCATAATAAACTTGTACATTTGTCAGTAGTTACACTGACTACGTCATAATAAACATGTACATTTGTCAGTAGTTACACTGACTACGTCATAATAAACATGTACATTTGTCAGTAATTACACTGACTACGTCATAATAAACTTGTACATTTGTCAGTAATCCCCTTGGCTACGTCATAATAAACATGTACATTTGTCAGTAGTTAGACTGACTACGTCATAATAAACTTGTACATTTGTCAGTAGTTACATTGACTACGTCATAATAAACATGTACATTTGTCAGTAATTACACTGACTACGTCATAATAAACATGTACATTTGTCAGTAGTTACACTGACTACGTCATAATAAACTTGTACTTTTGTCAGTAGTTACACTGACTACGTCATTATAAACATGTACATTTGTCAGCAGTCCCCTTGGCTACGTCATAATAAACATGTACATTTGTCAGTAGTTAGACTGACTACGTCATAATAAACATGTACATTTGTCAGTAGTTACACTGACTACGTCATAATAAACATGTACATTTGTCAGTAGTTACACTGACTACGTCATAGTAACATGTACATTTGTCAATAGTTACACTGACTACGACATAATAAACTTGTACATTTGTCAGTAGTTACAATGACTATGTTATAATAAACAAGTACATTTGTCAGTAGTTACACCGACTATGTCAGATAAAACATGTACATTTGTCAGTAGTTACACTGACCACGTCATAATAAACTTGTACATTTGTCAGTAGTTACACTGACTACGTCATAATAAACTTGTACATATGTCAGTAGTTACACTGACTACGTCATAATAAACATGTACATTTGTCAGTAGATACACTGACTACGTCATAATAAACTTGTACATTTGTCAGTAGTTACACTGACTACGTCATAGTAAACATGTACATTTGTCAGTAGTCCCCTTGGCTACGTCATAATAAACATGTACATTTGTCAGTAGTTACACTGACTGCGTCATAATAAACATGTACATTTGTCAGTAGTTACACTGACTACGTCATAATAAACATGTGCATTTGTCAATAGTTACACTGACTACGACATAATAAACTTGTACATTTGTCAGTAGTTACAATGACTATGTTATAATAAACAAGTACATTTGTCAGTAATTACACTGACTACGTCATAATAAACTTGTACATTTGTCAGTAGTCCCTTTGGCTACGTCATAATAAACATGTACATTTGTCAATAGTTACACTGACTACGACATAATAAACTTGTACATTTGTCAGTAGTTACACTGACTATGTTATAATAAACATGTACATTTGTCAGTAGTTTCACCGACTATGTCAGAAAAAAGATGTACATTTGTCAGTAGTTACACTGACTACGTCATAATAAACATGTACATTTGTCAGTAGTTACACTGACTACGTCATAATAAACTTGTACATATGTCAGTAGTTACACTGACTACGTCATAATAAACATGTACATTTGTCAGTAGTTACACTAACTACGTCATAATAAACATGTACATTTGTCAGTAATTACACTGACTACGTCATAATAAACTTGTACATTTGTCAGTAATCCCCTTGGCTACGTCATAATAAACATGTACATTTGTCAGTAGTTAGACTGACTACGTCATAATAAACTTGTACATTTGTCAGTAGTTACACTGACTACGTCATAATAAACATGTACATTTGTCAGTAGTTACACTGACTACGTCATAATAAACATGTACATTTGTCAGTAATTACACTGACTACGTCATAATAAACTTGTACATTTGTCAGTAATCCCCTTGGCTACGTCATAATAAACATGTACATTTGTCAGTAGTTAGACTGACTACGTCATAATAAACTTGTACATTTGTCAGTAGTTACACTGACTACGTCATAATAAACATGTACATTTGTCAGTAATTACACTGACTACGTCATAATAAACATGTACATTTGTCAGTAGTTACACTGACTACGTCATAATAAACTTGTACTTTTGTCAGTAGTTACACTGACTACGTCATTATAAACATGTACATTTGTCAGTAGTCCCCTTGGCTACGTCATAATAAACATGTACATTTGTCAGTAGTTAGACTGACTACGTCATAATAAACATGTACATTTGTCAGTAGTTACACTGACTACGTCATAATAAACATGTACATTTATCAGTAGTTACACTGACTACGTCATAGTAACATGTACATTTGTCAATAGTTACACTGACTACGACATAATAAACTTGTACATTTGTCAGTAGTTACAATGACTATGTTATAATAAACAAGTACATTTGTCAGTAGTTACACCGACTATGTCAGATAAAACATGTACATTTGTCAGTAGTTACACTGACCACGTCATAATTAACATGTACATTTGTCAGTAGTTACACTGACTACGTCATAATAAACTTGTACATATGTCAGTAGTTACACTGACTACGTCATAATAAACATGTACATTTGTCAGTAGATACACTGACTACGTCATAATAAACTTGTACATTTGTCAGTAGTTACACTGACTACGTCATAGTAAACATGTACATTTGTCAGTAGTCCCCTTGGCTACGTCATAATAAACATGTACATTTGTCAGTAATTACACTGACTACGACATAATAAACTTGTACATTTGTCAGTAGTTACACTGACTACGTCTTAATAAACATGTACATTTGTCAGTAGTTTAAGTGCCCTTTTTATATGATAAAAACATGAACATTTGTCAGTAGTTACAGTGGCCTCGCCATAAAAACATGTACATTTGTCAGTAGTAACAGTGGCCTCGTCATAAAAACATGTACATTTGTCAGTAGTTACACTGACTACGTCATAATAAACTTGTACTTTTGTTCGTAGTTACAGTTGTCTCGTCATAAAAACCTGTACATTTGTCAGAAGTTACAGTTACCTCGTCATAAAAACATGTACATTTGTCATAAGTCCCCTTGGCTACGTCATAATAAACATGTACATTTTTCTAGTAGTTACACTGACTACGTCATAATAAACATGTACATTTTTCAGTAGTTACACTGACTACGTCATAATAAACTTGTACTATTGTCAGTAGTCCCCTTGGCTACGTCATAACAAACATGTACATTTGTCAGTAGTTAGAGTGGCCACGTCATGATAATAACAATTGTCAGAAGTCACAGTGGCTACGTCATAAAAACATGTACATTTGTCAGTAGTCGCAGGGGCTACGTCATAATAAACATGTAAGTTTGTTCGTTGTTACACTGAATTTCAAATTTCTTAATTTCTCTCATTGCATTACATATAAATAGAGAACATGCATTAAACTGTTCACCGCATCATAGGTAATGTATCGCTGTAAATTTGGAACATTTAAAATCTAAATAAATGGTTTCCTACAGTTAATGAGTCGTTGTGGATTATGCATTTGCACATGGGGTTAAACTGCTGTATAAGACAGAACACTGTACAATACAAAAACTAGGTAAAGATTCATGACCAATATATCAGGAACAGTGATTCTTGTATGTTTGTTTAGGTCGTATTTGAACTGGACATTACACTGACTTTTTAAACCGTATAAATAGAGAACATGTATTAAACTGTAAATATAAACAATTTTGCATAAATAACAGCAGTATATTCATTTCAAACCGGAGAACCGATTCTCTCCATAATGACTTTAATAAATTTGCATCATTTTATTTGAGATATTTGTTTACTATTAAACAGTGTAAAAATTTTGAAGTATTTGTATATCTTGAAAAATAGCTTGGTATAAAAACATTTCTTCCTTTAAATAAAACTTTGCAACATAAAATATAGTGTGACTCATCACCCAAATCATTACGACATAGGTTACATTTTCTTTCATCTCTAGGTACTTTATTCCAACGTTCAGTTTCAATAGGTAACCTATGGCTACTGCATCTAAATTTAGTTAAAGTTACTAAACTGTTAAATGATTTCTGGCTACGTCATAATAAACATGTACATTTGTCAGTAGTTAGACTGACTACGTCATAATAAACTTGTACATATGTCAGTAGTTACACTGACTACGTCATAATAAACATGTACATTTGTCAGTAGTTACAATCGCCATGTCATGATAAACTTGTACATTTGTCAGTAGTCCCCTTGGCTACGTCGTAACAAACATGTACATTTGTCAGTAATCACAACGACCACGTCATAATAATTACAATTGTCAGAAGTCACCGCGGCTACGTCATATAAACATGTACATGTCAGCAGTTGCACTTGCTACGTCATAATTATTATACCATTTCTTGTTAGTTTGTCATGCTAATTAAGACCTTTCACGTAGTTTTGTACCAAAGTATTTTTGTCATTGGCCAAATATCCATAAATTCAAACATCTTATGACTTGTGCCAGTCACTTTTTAAATAATGAATTATCAAAATTTGTGTATTTTGCATTTAAGCATAGAGAAAAACTATTGGTTTAAAATGTACATAATTACAATTGTCAGAAGTCACCACGGTTACGTCATATAAACATGTACATTTGTCAGTAGTTGCACTTGCTACGTCATAATTATTATAGCATTTCTTGTAAATTTGCCTTGCTAATTAAGACCTTACACGTAGTCTTTTACCCAAAAAACAAATAACACGGGATACATCTAAATAGGAAGTTATATTTTAATATAAATTCATATTTAGATGTATCCCGTGCGCTATTTGTGTTTGATTGTGATTAATGATAGCTTTAAACATTGTAATGTTTTATGCTGAATAAAGATATTTAATATCGGAAAATAATAAACGTGTACATTTGTTAGTAGTCACCGTTGCCACGTCATAACAAACATGTACATGTCAGTTGTTACTGTAAATAAAAAATACAAATACCAGTTAAATTTTGATGTGCCAGATGTGCACATTTCGGAAATTAATTCGTCATCAGTGACACTAAGACCGAAAAGTTTGATAGATAAAACCTATAAGCCAAACAGTTGAAAATAATGAATCTAAAGTTTGAAAATTATATAAATCCAAATCCAGCTAAGGAATGCTGTGTATGAGGGAACAAACCTTAGTTTTAAATTAATTCCAAATTTTAGACGACTGAAAAATTTGCTAAATGGTACTGTAACCAAGTCATAATACACATGTTCATTTGTCAGAAGTTGCAGGAGCTACGTCATTATAAACATGTACATTTGTCCGTAGTTACTCTGGCTACGTCTTATAAACGTGTACATTTGTTAGTAGTTACCTATTGGCTACGACATAATAAACATGTACATTTATCGGTAGTTACCGTAGCCTCGTCAAAAAAAAAAAACATGTTCATTTAAGGATTGAACTTTGATTGTACTGAATTTATTGGGTGATAACTTCAGTTGGTCACGCGCAAATTGAATGAATGACGAAGCCATTCATGAAAAAATTTGCGCGTGACCAACTGAAGTTATCACCCAATAAATTCAGTATAATTAAAGTTCAATCCTTATATTTACAATCTTTTAAAATTTCTACGATAAAACACGAGGTTTCCTTAGTAATGAAATTTATTACAAAAAATCCCGACATGGTCCTGGTTTTCTTGTATAAAAAAACACAAACACAGATTGATCCTCTGCATTTATGACGTCATGGGTTAAAGGTCGCACGTGCCCAACCAAAGTTATAGGGAAATATCTTCAGTTGCTCTCAAAGGGTTTACTGAAGAGAATTCAGTACGATTGTAAATATTAGTAGTTACAGTGATCACGTCGTAATAATTTTTTTGTTTGTCAGAAAAGCCACCCCATAATATTTTTGTTAGCAGTAACACTAGTAAATCCGTAATATTTATGTAACTGTCATTAGTCATGGTAGCCATGCTTAAAAAAGACAAGTTACAGAAACTACGCCTTTGACTCGGTCACTCCTCTCCCAAAACAGTTCCTTTACAGCACGACCCTCTGGAAACATTACCACTTTATAGTGTACGAAAAAATAAAAAGGAAGAAAAAACAAAATGATTTGTAACCACCCTATGTTCCAATAAAGATACACAATACTTCATCAAATCTAATTATATCTTGTTCCTTTAACGAAGAGTATTACTAAATTAACTCGGAATTTAATTTTATATTGTTTCACCGATTTCTAATTGTAAAAAATGACGTTCCCATAGTGATAAAGATGCTATCAAAGACTAAATATTGATTTTCTGTATTAATTAAATTACCATAGTAAAACCTATATTCGACGTATATTAGCGTGCTGATTAGTAATTAGATTTATATTGCTTTTCATTTGGTAATGTTTTTGGAATTTTATAATCTGCAGCGACCGAAGTCGGGAACCACCACTAGTAATTTGGAATTTTATAGACTGCAGCGACCGAAATCGGGAACCACCACTAGTAATTTGGAATTTTATAGACTGCAGCGACCGAAGTCGGGAACCACCACTAGTAATTTCGAATTTTATAGACTGCAGCGACCGAAGTCGGGAACCACCACTAGTAATTTCGAATTTTATAGACTGCAGCAACCGAAGTCGGGAACCACCACTAGTAACTTGGAATTTTATAGACTGCAGCGACCGAAGTCGGGAACCACCACTAGTAACTTGGAATTTTATAGACTGCAGCGACCGAAATCGGGAACCACCACTAGTAATTTGGAATTTTATAGACTGCAGCGACCGAAATCGGGAACCACCACTAGTAATTTGGAATTTTATAGACTGCAGCGACCGAAATCGGGAACCACCACTAGTAATTTGGAATTTTATAGACTGCAGCGACCGAAGTCGGGAACCACCACTAGTAATTTGGAATTTTATAGACTGCAGCGACCGAAATCGGGAACCACCACTAGTAATTTGGAATTTTATAGACTGCAGCGACCGAAGTCGGGAACCACCACTAGACATTTTATTTCATCCGATGTTCGATCAATGCCGGAAACCAAATCATAAGACACCATTTTATCCAATTTTCGATCAAAGTTGGAAACCACATCATAAGACACCATTTTGACATTTTATGTATCCAATGTTCGATCAAAGTCAGAAACCACGACATAAGACATTAAGAACTTTATTGGGTCACGCGCAAATAGAATGAACCCCGAAGTAGTTCATGGAAGGGGTTCATTCCATTTTTAGAGTTAGTAACACGCCAATAAACCGATTACGATCAAAATCCATTGCTTATATTTACAATCTTATCCCAGCATAGTACACGTCAATAAATCCATTACATTCAAAGTTCATTGCTAATATTTACGATCTCGTTCATGTTTTTCTTTACGCCTTCTGATTTAAAAAAAAAATTGTCAAAATAGCGCAACCAGGTCAAAGTATTCTTCCGTCCCCATGAACTGTTTGTGACGTCAACAAGTTTGAACTTTTTGTGACGTCGAGGAAGAGGAAGAGTCTCGCGTGAAACAATCGATTTAATCATAAACCTTTTCCTATGCTCTTTATTGAGGGGAATTAATTTTGATTGTAAATTTTATCCATTATCATATGTTTATTAATGATATCATTATTTTTGTATGTGTGATAAGTCTCGAATTTATACTAGTTGATATCAGCCCGAGTGATATTACACCCCTAGAAAAGTGATATCACACCCCTTGAAAAGTGATATCACACCCCTCATAAAATTCCGATAATGGCGGATTTTTCGTGTCGCTTCAGCTTAATACTAACTTTTTATGGTTAATACGGTGTGCTTGTGTGCATTACATTCATGAATCACTTGTATCTAAATCAATTTTAAACAAAGTTTCGGAATTTGCAAAAATACAAACACATCGGAGAGGTCCAACAAGTTTATACTGATATGCGCGCGACGGCACTTGAATTTTTGAAAATATAAATGATGCTGGCTTCAGGCTGGGGCAAGTATGTCAGGGCAAAAATGAGACATCAGTTTGAATCGGAACTGTTCACCCGTACAAAAACATCAACAAATTACACATTGTCATCACTATCAACAACAAGAGGCCCATGGGCCTTAACGCTCACCTGAGGATATGTCTAAAATTGTTTGCAAAGTGCAACAGACAATATATTCAGTACAGAAACTTTACAAGTTTTCTCAAGTTAAGAACTGTCACAAAACTCAATCAGAAATATATACAGTAACATTTAAAGGTAGCTTATATAATATGCATGAAGTAACTGTAGTGCAATGAACAATTTCCAAATCATTAACCAATTTCAGAATACTTATGCAACTATGTCCTTGACCTTTAAACATACATGATCCTCATGCCAATACCTACCATATTCTAGTATACAAGCCTATACAAAAAATTAGTAGTTTTTCAAAGATAATTAGCAATTTAAGTCTTCTTTTGCAGCTGTGACCTTGACCTTTCAACATATGACCTTGTATTATATGTCAAAATGATCATTGTCCCAATGCCTACAATATTCTAATATACATGCCTATACAAAAAGTTAGTAGTTTTTAAAGATAATTAGCAATTTAAGGCTTCTTTTGCAACCGTGACCTTGATCTTTCAACATATGACCTTGTACCATATAACAAAATGATTGCCATGTCAATACCTACAATATTCTAATATACATGCCTATACAAAAAGTTAATAGTTTTCAAGATAATTAGCAGTTTAAGTCTTCTTTTGCAGCTGTGACCTTGACCTTTCAACATATGACCTTGAACCATATATCAAAATGATCGTCATGTCAATACCTACAATATTTTAACATACATGCCTATACAAAATGTTAATAGTTTTCAAGATTATTAGCAATTTAAGTCTTCTTTTGCAGCTGTGACCTTGACCTTGAACCATATATCAAAATGATCGTTGTTGCAATACCTACAATATTCTAATATACATGCCTATACAAAAAGTTAATAGTTTTCAAGATAATTAGCAATTTAAGTCTTCTTTTGCAGCTGTGACCTTGACCTTTTAACATATGACCTTAAACCATATATCAAAATGATCGTTGTTGCAATACCTACAATATTCTAATAAACATTCCTAAACAAAAAGTTAATAGTTTTCAAGATAATTAGCAATTTAAGTCTTGTTTTGCAGCTGTGATCTTGACCTTTCAACATATGACCTTGAACCATATATCAAAATGATCGTGTTGCAATACCTACAATATTTTAACATACATGCCTATACAAAATGTTAATAGTTTTCAAGATAATTAGCAATTTAAGTCTTCTTTTGCAGCTGTGACCTTGACCTTTCAGATATGACCTTGAACCATATATCAAAATGATCGTTGTTGCAATACCTACAATATTCTAATACACATGCCTATACAAAAAATTAATAGTTTTCAAGATAATTAGCAATTTAAGTCTTGTTTTGCAGCTGTGGTCTTGACCTTTCAACATATGACCTTGAACCATATATCAAAATGATCGTTGTTGCAATACCTACAATATTCTAATAAACATGCCTATACAAAAAGTTAATACATGTAGTTTTCAAGATAATAAGCAATTTAAGGCGTATTTTGCAGCTGTGACCTTGACCTTTCAACATATAACCTAGAACCATATATCAAAATGATCGCCATCTCAATACCTACAATATTCTAATATACATGCCTATACAAAAAGTTAATAGTTTTCAAGATTATTAGCAATTTAAGTCTTCTTTTGCACCTGTGACCTTGACCTTGAACTATATATCAAAATGATCGTTGTTGCAATACCTGCAATATTCTAATATACATGTCTATACAAAAAGTTGATAGTTTTCAAGATATACTGACAAATACATAATTTTAACCAATTTCCCCACTCAGTACCTTACCATTTCCCCATTTTGAGCCCCATGGCTACCATTTGTGCAAATCTGAAACTATATGACCTAAGGATGTTATAAATGAAATAACTAAGATATACCTCTTGTACATTCAGAGGAGAAGATTTTTAAAGTTTTTCACTATTTCCCCCTTATGGGGCCCCAAGGGGACATAACTCTTTCATTTGTGCAAATCTAAAAGGGCTTTACCAAGGCATAATGGTTACCAAGTTTCATTAAATTTGGTCCGGTGGTTTTGGAGAAGAAGATTAAAATGTCAAGTTTACGGACGCACGCACGCACGCACGCACGCACACACGCACGCACATACACACGCCGCATCATACCATAAACTCACGCTGGCTAAAGCCAGGTGAGCTAATAAATAAACTTACAGAAGCCAAAACTTAAATGGAACCACTGGTAGCCAATATGTTCATGTACTTGTGTGGTGACGTTTAGATTTACATTAGCATTTAAACCTATCCAAAATATGATGCACTCGCGGTTCAAAAACTAATTTTCACTCTTGTCATCACGATCATCATTGATGACTGTGGATCTTAAGACTAATTTTAACAACTTTCACTTTTTAATGAACAAAACAAATGACACTGTTCACGTCATGTTGGACAAATATGGCGGCAGACTGAATATTTGACCTAGTTGACGTAAAATCGACGTCAGCGGTTGCTAAGGGTAACATTGACGTAATAATACTATGACGTATGCGGTAAAAATTATCTATGAGATCTTAATAGATATAAAAAATTACATTGCTGAACTGTTTAAAGATTTAATTATTATTATTTAGATAAATATATAAAACAAATACCAGTTAAATTTTGATGTGCCAGATGTGCACATTTCGGAAATTCATTATCTATTAATTGTTTTTTTAATTTCAAAGGAAACATATGAAAAAAAGTTTATGATATGGCCATTTTGATATCACACCCTTTATCAGCCCTCGAGTCCTGATATCAGGACTCTCGGGCTGATAAATGATGTGATATCAAAATGGCCTTATAATAATCTCTAATTTTTATACCTCACGGAAAATTCTTGTCAATTTCTAATCACGTGGTATGAAACAATTCACAATGTTTGAAGCAGCGGTCGACATTGCCTTGGGATATTGCAATGTTCACCGCTAGACACGGAAACATACGAATGTCCATAACGGAAACTACCGAGTAATCCTACTTAAGATTACGTAATCTATAGACCAGTAATTTCTACAGTTCTTTATTAGATGTAATTTTCCGCATTTAAAACAGGCATTGTTGGAATAAAAGGTGAAAAGAAATCGCTTTTTGTTCGGTATAATAAAGTAAATAGTGCCCTTGGTTGAGGGAAATATGGAGGATTGTCCCCCCTTGGGAACTTTATAATAATATGATAATGTTCCCTCGGGGAGACAATCCTCTATATTTCCCTCAACCAAGGGCACTATATATATTATTTTTAATCAATTCGGAAACTGCACCTTAAGACAGCATGTTGACATGTTATCCATTTGTTTGTTCAAAGTCGCGACATTTTAGAATCATTTTATACACCCTTAAATTAACTTTACGGAACGTATTATGTATCGAAAAGATGTGGCATTTCTAGTGGCAACTCAAAACAGTTTCTTTGCAATGTGGTAATTTATAAGTGACCGCTTGAGGCTTGTACTTGTTTCAATGTGTTGGACGGATAGAGTAAAATCAGATTCTCTTCAACAATGTTAGTTTTCCAATTCTGCAAATGTGCATTCTACTGCCGAAAAGGCCGATTTCGACAACATTTAAATCTTTCCCTTTAAGATGTACACATAGACAAAACAACAATAAAAAAAAGTTTATATTCCATAGATGCACATTATATTACATCTAACATTCAATGCGTTTTGTATACTGAAAGGAAAAAAAGGGCTGCATTTTGATTTCCGTCTTCAAGCACAATCCATGGTTAACACAGCTTCTATGTAACACAAGTTATGATGACGTAATTCACTAATACAGTACGTATTGGAAAGGCAATTAGCTTGATCAAAGTCGACCTTTCTTGGTAAAGGTTTTATTATTAAACATCAATCTGAAAAACTAAGAACTAAGTGAGCAAAAAAAATAACATTGAACCAGATCATTTAATAACCGGATATAGTACTTTACATAATTATCTAACTTGTCTTTGTCCCTGAAAATCAAGACAAAACTCAAATTAAACTTCTAAGCTACCCCCCGTCACGTGTCACTCTAACTCTAAGTGAAGCTTTGCGATCTACGTATTATGTATTAATGACGAAAATATTGATGGCGAATTTAAAGATATCAACTGATGCATTCTCGTGTTTCAAAATAATTATGTCAAATGTTTACTTGTTTTGCCTGATTTGAATTAAAAAGTTTCATCACTTCATGAAGATTTTTGTTATTATTTCTCTTAAAAAAGAATTTACAAAAATATTAATTATAATAATAATAATAATAATAAATGAAAAGAAAAAGAAATGTTGAATTGTTTTGTTAGTTCTTTTTTTCCCCGGGCTTTGATATCAAACAAGTCTGTTTTTCATCACAAAAACAGTGATTAAGAGGTAGTTTAAATCACCCCCCCCCCCTAGCATTTTTCAAAGCATGTAATTAAAAAATCTGAAGTTTCCTCCATTACAAATTAGATTTATAAAATGTTTTTTGAAGTTTTCTTTTTATTTCGGGCAAAGACTGTCTACTAATTAAAATTAAAAAAATCACTTCATAAATCTAATGCAGTAGAAACATCCAACTTTTTATCTTTTTCTTTGATCGCTATAAATAAAAATAGCTGTTTAAATTTGATCTACTCCAAGTACTGTATTTCCGTTATAAAAGCTTTTAAGTGGCGGATTTAGTTTCTTCTCCTCTATGTCATTGTTTATGCATTGTTTTGCAATGTTATGATACCCGATTCTTATTCAGGTCCTTGGAATCATATTTTTTTTTCGTTTTGATGCAGCTCAATTTCGCACAAGAATGCAATATTTTGTACCATTTCTATTTTCAAATTTGTACTGTTTGACTTTCACCTTATAACCAACCCCAATCAATACAGTTAGTTTGACCTTATTTATTTTCAATTGTATAATCTATATTTATCACGTCACGTAAACGCCATTATTGTTTTGAGCTGACATCGTCTTAATTGGACTACTTGGCTCCTTTTTCTTTCAATGTTTACTTTTCTGTTTTATTTTACCTACAGTAAACAGAATTTATATTCAGCTTATTTATAATAAAGGGTAGACAACTGCTGATTTTGGTTTCTCCCTGATAATAATAATTCCTACAGTAATGCCTTTTTACATACTGAAAGGATTTATTTTACTGTCTAGTTGCTGGATCCGGACCATAAGATAAATACAAGACGCATGTTAGCTGTCTGCTTACTTGATCTCTTTAAGATTCATGCCGGAAGTCAAATGAAACATTTAAGATACAAATCAAAAAGCCCAATAACTTATACCGGATGTCACATATTGATTGTTGAATTTATAATTAAGCCCGTTATTTTTTTTTTAACTTAAACAAGACCATTTACGCCTAGTTTTCAAGATTAAGGAACTTAGATAACCGACAGTTAAATATGCATTTTATTGTTTTATTGTTTATAAATGACATATTTAAGTCAGAGCTTCCAAGTTACTACAATTATTATTATTATTATTATTATTATTATTATTATTATTATTATTATTATTATTATTATTATCAAAATCATCATCATTAATATTGTTGTTATTATTATTATTATTATCATCATCATCATCATCATCATTATTATCATTATTATCATCATCATCATCATTATCATCATCATCATCAACATCATTATTATTATTATTATTTGGATTTTCTTGTAACTTTGTGAAATAACTAAAATGCCGGAGTCTTACCATGACTCTGAGGCAATTTCAGCGTTCAAGTGATGGAAAGCGTTTTTCTCAAAATATGTGCAGTGCCAAGCAAGACAATTTTCTGCAACTCCCGGGTAGACGGGCCTCCTGGTATTTGCTGGAGGCGCTTATCTAGTCCTTTGTTGATGAGACCCAGGGCTCCAACCACCACAGGCACTGTTGTTGTCTTCATACCCCACATTCTAGACACTTCAATTTCCAGATCTTTGTATTTCGACAGTTTCTCTACTTCCTTGATGGATACATTCCGCTCAGATGGTACTGTCATGTCAATCATGATGCAAGTCTTTTCTTGTCTGTTTTTCACGATGATATCTGGCCTATTTGCAAGAATTTCTCTGTCTGTGTTAACAGGCATGTCCCAGAGGACTGTGATGTCATCATTTTCAGTAACTGTCTGTGGTTGGTGGTCATACCACTTTTCTGCTGCTGGGAGTTGATGGTGCTTGCATATTGTCCAGTGGATGTAGCTTGCCGCTTTGTTGTGCCGGTGGATGTATTCTGTTATTGCAAGGGATGGGCAGCCTGAGACAATGTGTTCAATAGTCTCCTCAAATTGGTTACAGAGGCGGCATTTGGGGTCTGTGTCATCTTTGATGATCAGGTGATGGTAGGATCGTGTTGCTAGGCTTTATTTTTATTATTATTAATATTATTATTTATGGACTTACATTTTACATTCATGTCCATTTTGCAATGACAGGTTTTGCAGTTACGGATTTGGATAAATGAAAAATGCTGTGTAACAAGAGATATTTTAGTTATAGCCGACATAAATAAAGAATTTTTGTTTTTAATTTTTCAGTTGTATCTTCAATTTGGGACGTCTGTTTGTAATATAAGTAAGATATTTTGGGGAAATTTCATTGTATTGTAACCAAACTACAGACATTATCTTACTTAATTACTTAATACAATGAATGCCAGTCCAAAGTCAGGTGTTATAATCATTTGTCTTAAAATATGTTTGCCTTGTTTTGTTTTAAAGTTCCTGTTTACCCCCTTGAAAATTTTTCAGTTTTCTTTATTAATGTCTTTACACAACACAAAAAATGCTAGATCAAAGAGTCTATTAATTATATCATGTGACCAGCATGCATTTGCGATTTTCGGGTACAAGAAAAACCGATATGATTAGATATCACGTAAAATAACGTCACGTGACAATTGATTACGTTTGTTCTACGAGATGAGATTGAGAGAAAAATAATTATAAGAACTCAAACAATTTGAGACTATATTTTCATACCGTCACCCATGTACATTGTGCATCTTCAATAATTATGAAGTCATAACTATAATACTATCGCTATAATACTCAAAACATTTAGAAAAGCCAGATAAGAAAAACATCTTTTAGTTGTAAAATACTTTATTTCAAACAAATGAAACTCAGATGTAGACTGTTAGGTTACTGTAGTTAATAATATTCAAAACAATCAAAACGGTTGTACAAGTCTGTGCTTTTTATTTGACTTACAAAAAAAATTCAAAGTGATTTCAAAATTTATTAAAAATAACGTATTATACTGCAGAACGTAATTGCACTTGATAAATATCATATACATGTACATAAAAATCCTGTAAGTTAGATTTTACTATTTTTTAATTAAATTTTGATACAACGTAAAAGATCAGTGACAGTAGATACCGAAACTTTTAACTTACCCATCATAGATAAATTTGTAAACTAAATTGAATTTATGTTCAAATGAAAGTTTTTCAATAAAATGGCCGTTTTTAGCTTGATAAATCCCTATTGGGTTATGACCTACATATGAAGATCTCTTTACAGGTCATGACCTGCATTTCAGACTTTATTATTTATTATTCCTCGTCTGGGATGGTGGAGAAAATCGAAGAGCCCGGAGAAAATTATCGATCTTTGGCAAGCGAACTGGAAATCCATATAATTATGTTTTTCTCATA
This sequence comes from Tegillarca granosa, assembly GCA_029721355.1. Classification (NCBI taxonomy): domain Eukaryota; kingdom Metazoa; phylum Mollusca; class Bivalvia; order Arcoida; family Arcidae; genus Tegillarca; species Tegillarca granosa. The sequence goes on along the minus strand of JARBDR010000892.1, from coordinate 135,492 downwards.
TATATATATATATATATATATATATATATATATATATATATATATATATATATATATATATAATATATATATAAATGAAGTGCATGAAGTACATATAGGTTTCTGCCACTATATCTTACATATTAGGTCACTGAAACTCTCTGTAAGTAATAATTTCTTATTTCGAAAATAGTTTCCTTTTAGTAAATTGTCAGACAACTAACGCGGCGTTATTGCATGTTACAAACTACTCTAATTATTACTTTCCTCAGTACTACAGGAACTTCAGATATAAATCGAAAGACTTCACTGATCAATCTTTCAATCCAACATTTACCCACCTCTTGCAGGAACTATATAAAAATGTAACGACTTAATACAATCACGAATGTTTAATCAATCCAATAATTACCTAACTCTAGTTGGGACTATCACAAGAATCTAAGAAATACAATAATATATCAATCAATCATTTAAGAAAAGACTTGAATAAATGTTTTATCGAATTATTGAATTATGTAGAAACATAAGGCTTTACTCTTAGATTATATAACCTCATAGCAGGAACCAGAATAAAATCTATTCACGCTGGTAAGAAAATGAATATTTGTCATTATGAATTAAAACTAAAATTAAATTTTTACGTTCTTTTTTCCGTGTATTATGTTTGGTAATGTAGAGCTGTTATTTTTTTTTATTGACTGGTAAACAGTTTTAGATAATTACATGTAATACAGAAATATATGAACATCGATGAACCAGAACCTATGCTAACAATATTGTTCAAATTTTACTTACATTCTCTAATTTGATTGGAGATGTTTATTTAATCTGTAACTGTGAAATAACATATCGTCAAGTTTTTTTAATTAAAGAATCTGTATTTTACCTGCTTTAACAAACAGTTGAAATATCTAGCATAGCATTTCACAACAAAGACTGCAGTTTTCAATGACATTATTCTGACATAAAGTAACCAGATGACACGCTATCTACATTATGTCGAGCGCCAGGCGAAGAAACAGTGTCTCAAATTTAAAAGTGTATATACATGCATGATTCGACCGGGGTTCTAACCCACAACATTTTGCTCTCGAGGCGGACGCTCTACCACAATTAAGCTGAGATGTTTTTTTTATTTGAAAAAAAGAGCTCTCAATAATTGGTCGCTTTGAAACTTTCAACACGTCTTGGGTGCATTTGAAAGCAAGCAATTACAAACTTCCTAGCCTGGCAAAGAAACAACAGTGCAAGTCTTTAAGCCTTGTATTTTTAAGGACCAACTTTGAAAGGCATTGTAACAATTATCCAGTTGTGTGGTAATGAAAGGATAAAGCTTAAAGCCATCAACTTGTTTTCGACTTAGTAGTCCATAAATAGACTCATTTAAACATTAAAAACAAGCTTAAACGTAAAAATGTCAATTTCTCTGTAATGTCATAATTTAACTTCTTTAAAGAAGCCGTTTAAAATCGGGAGTGTAATACTTTAATTCTTCAGACAGAAATATACACCCGGAAACTCGTATTTATTTATAGTATCTTTGAAAGTAACTGTAAAATTAATTACCTATTAGATATAATATGATAAGATTCCTGAGGCGCCTAGTTTAAAATGACGGATAAATACCACTTATCATACCATAGATGGTAAATAACAAATAGATGAACACTACTAATTAAACCAGATATAGTTAAACAACAACTAGATGAACACCACTAATCAAACCAGATGTATACGCATTATGACAGCTTAACGTTTGGTAAAATAATGTTTTAGTTAAACAAGGGTTTCAATAGATTACGACACATAATCGACTGTATGTTAAGATTATTGTAATTAATTGCAACTTCTCTCTATGTTTTAAATGTAAACTAATTCATAAGTTCACGTGCTCTTTATATTACTGTTAATCATCATAGAAATACAAATAGGTATTGCGGGTTAATAAGATTTTAGCCTAAATCAACCGAAATGATTTTTAAAAAATAATGTCTAAATATACTTGTAATAAATGAAAAAGTAAAAGTATAATATTTGAGTTTTTTATATTTTGGCTCATACAAATTACATTTAATTAACATTTTGCTTTTAAACTCGATCTATATGCTCTCCAATTCCAATTAGTAAAGAACGTGGAGTTTCCCTTTCTTCCTTTGATAATGTTTCTCTTATTGTCCACAAAGGACCAACTATAACGTTATTGTTTATGAAATAGAAACAAATACAAACTTGACAGAATTGATAAAAGATTATCTGAGAACAAAAAGCTCAAATTTTGAAAAGATTAACATTACCTATAGCGTAGCCAAGACGTTATGTGAACTAAAATACTTGGGTTTCAATCCAATCCGATTTCTTCAAATAAGCATCTGTTTATTATTTTGATTTTGCCTTTTATAGAGCTATATTTGTATGATACTTTATCTATTAAATCATGCCATTTAGTTAAACCTGGTAATAAGATTTTGGCTTACAACAAAATTGCGCATATAACGGTGATAATTCATTATTCGTGATTTTTAACGTGACGTGCTGAAGCTTCTTTTAGTTTGATGCTTAAACTTCATCATTTTGTTCTCGTATTATGGAGATTTAAAAAATTGCAAATTTCTGAAATTGAGTTTGTTCAGTTTTCACTTTTTTTTATCAAGAGATAGTTTAGAAAAACGAAGCAACTGATGTTAATAGGCTAGAAAATCCGAAAATCTCCTATACCTAATGAATACTCAACCTTTAATAACACAAAGGCGTTAAGCACTCATTATCGTTAACATAGTTTCGAGTAATACAGTAGTAGTCTAATTATAGAAAGCTAAATCCTAAGCTATTTAAAAATAAATTGTTATCTCATAAATCAGGAGGATCAAAAGAGCGATTATCAAACGCGAAACAACTCGTTTAGATTCCAAATTATAATTCTATTTGGCCCAGTAGCGCCAGAACAAGAATAGAATAAGATTGGCATATCCCGCGATAAACTAGCCAACAAAACTCGGATTAAAACTGCTTTATCCATATTATAAAATTTCCCAATATTTATTGCCTAAAAATCATCAGTCATTTATCTGCTTTTTCTATTTATAGTATTTTTGCTAATCTGGGAATTGACAAAAATGTTTTTGAACTACTATGGGTGTTCCGAACAAAATTAAGTTTCATTAAGCCAGTATAAACGCAAGGTTTCTCGCGTGGTATCATAAGCCGTTTACAGTCAGATGATCTGGTATTTAATTGCCCTTTCAGGTACTTTATTTCAAAGATTTACGATGGTCGTTTATAAATAGATATCCGACGGAAAACCATCTATATGTACAGTCAAACCTGCCTTAAAGGCCACCTCTCTATAAGGGCCACCTGCTTTTAAAGGCCAATAAAATTCTATCCCAGTTGCTCTTTGTTTACATTATTTGAACTTGTATATAAAGGCCACCTGTCCATAAACGCCACTTTTATTGATTCCGATGGGTGGTCTTTATAGACAGGTTTGACTGTACTTTTGGTAAACGAACTGACAAACTATTTGACAGTAGGGTATTTTCTCGTCTTTAAATGTTTATCTTTTCCCCTATTTCTTTTGGCTGTTCTGTCTGTGGCTAAGTATTTGTTTTTAAGCTGCATATAATGTATTCTATTGTAGTATTAAACACAAAGTTGTTTTGACATTTCAATCAAGAGTAGAATGTTTTCACTTGACGTTATCCCTAAGGCAGATAATAAGTTACGTAAAATATTTCAGAAAACTTTCAAAAACACTGAAAAATACGCTCTTTGTGGAAAATTAATTAATCGAAGAACCGAGACTAACCATCTATTTGCGAAACACAGAAGGTGTGCCTCTGGTAATTTTGTAAACATTGTTCGATTAACTGTTTCAGATAAAAAATTCTGTTAAAGAAAATATATATATCTGTGTGTTGGGGTGTGGGGTATTGAACGCCATCAAAACCCTATGACTTGCTGAAAAAATAACTAACTACTAACTTTGCAAAAGCAACGGATAATGCAAAATGCTAGTAATCAGTAACGATTGATCTAGCTATTTTGGCACACACTGGATGTGATGGTCGAATGATTACAAGTGGTTTGAATAAAAATTCTTTATGCGTAACAAAGCTGTGTCTATTACTTAAGGTTCCCTAATATAACCCTTAAACCAAATACTTTTAGATTAAGCCACTACGAATAGATATATAGATATACTATGAAATATTAAATGGATATATATATATATATATATATATATATATATATATATATATATATATATATCTTACAAAAAACGAACAGTCTGATTAATTCCATTTGCCAGTCGTTTTTCTTCTTAGTCAAAATCGTTTACATAAATCAAAGTATATATTGTGTTTAGGACGTTTATTTATAAGTTTTTACATGCCTGTATTAAGAATGTTATGTAACAGAATCCGTCAGAATATTGGAATATTGATCAATGTTGTAAAACTCGCTAAAACTTAAAATACACTTTGATATTCTATTGTATTGGTGGTAATGACTTTATATATAAATCTCATATGTTTATTTTAAGGAAATCAATATTAATGATCGATAGTTTCCTATATCTTAGTTATAAAAATTAATACATTTACTTGACAACAACCATTAACAATCAAAAATTAAGGAAAAACAACAATGAAAAACCGAAAGAACAGCAAAAGAAGAGAAAAATACATATAACATTGGTACCAGCTGCAGTACAATATTCAGTACACCTACTGCAGCAACTATCTTTTTATAAAAAGTACATGTCCATTTAAACTTCTATTTGAAAGCTTCTTTTTCATATTTTACTAAAAACAACCTTTATACCGACTAGACATTTATATAATACATTTATATTCGGTCCCGTGGATAGTACATAATTTACAGAATTTATATATAGAGTTGTCTTAGAAAAAGCTAAACACAAAATAATAACAAATAATGAAGATAATAATATACAAACTGTTTCTGACAACCACATTTTATCATACTAAAACTGGTGTTATTTTCCAAGTATTCAAAATTTGTACCTGTATGCAAGTATCGTCTAAAATCTTTGATATTGTCCTCAGAAATAAATGTTTCCACCCCAGAGTCAGAAAACAAGCATCACCATTGGTTACTTTAAATGACAAATCGTTACATTAGAAGACCTACAGAACTTATAACAGCATTAGCAAGCTTACCAACAAAAAACCATTTCAATTTCGTTTACATTTGTACCACGAGAACAATGGATTCCCAACATCAATATATATTTTTTTAAATTAAAATAAAATAAATTTTAAAAAAAAATCCAAAATATCTTTGATGAAGGATAGTCATGGTGATGATTCATTATTTCAAGGGAAACCTTACCGTTATTAGTATAAATGGGAATGTATATCTAGTCGTGCGTTATAAAATTATCATCGTTTTACATAAACACAACTAGCATTTCTTTTAACAGAATTGTAACTTTGAAAAAAATATATATGTCTTGAAGATTTTCTGAACAACTTTGTATAATTCTGCAGACACGACTAAATTGAAGATTTCCTGTTTCTACGTTACTTATACTTTGTTAGAAGTCCTTCAGGCCTTAAGCTGAAACTCGAGCATGTTTACGAGGTTTCATGGGAACATATATCACGTAATTCTATATGTGTAACGGTTATAAGACAGATCCGATTAAAACTTAATTGCTAGAAAATTCGAAACTTAAAACAAATTATTTCCTGATAATCCTCTTGATTTTTCTTGTAAAAATATTAAGATTTTCAGTACATTACCCTTTTTATTGAATACGGTTTACCTAACAATTGATAATGTGTATGTACGTGTTAATAACTTTCACAATTATAAAAAACTGAATAGTATTTTTTACCTATGAAGTAAACACAAGTACTACATTTTTAAACGGGCACTTAAACTCTTCCTTATATTCCGAATATAATAATTTTAAAAACCACAGATAACGTTTAATCAGTTTCAAGCATCTTCAAAAAGTTTAAAAAAAAAACAATAATAATAATAATAAAAACAAAAACAAAAAAAAAAAACAAACAAACAAACAATTCCGTATGGCCTTGGACACTAAGTAAAAGATTTATTCCGATGGGGAAAAGCTTTTAAAAAACAGAATAGAATAGTATGTAGAAAGGCAGGGATACGGACGTAATTACTGTAACAATCATTTTTATAAATTTATCAACTAACCTGTAGTAACTTAATAAAATATTAGAAAAAAGTACAAAATCAGATAAAGTTTCATTTGTTTTAATAAACAGCGATATATTTAATTTCAATTAAACGCATGACCCCACTGTAATATCAAACTGGAATAACAAGTATTTTATGAAGCTAAACATGCCTCATAATATCGAAAATAACAAAGTGTGTTGTATAATATATGATGTTAAGTTGAGACTTAAGATCGCTTAACACAAACAATTGTTTTTAATGATAAAAATGTTGCCAGAAGCATATAAATGTATGCTATAATACACAGCTTCATGAAAAAAAATTCTAATTTTGGTTAAAATACAATGTCATACCAGTATTACATGACTTGATGAATATATACCATTAAAAAGTGAGAAGTTAGCTTTTTAATAACTGATATTATTTGTAACTGTTTCAGTTACATTTTGTCTTTGGTATAAATTATTTTTTAATTGTTTGAGATAAAAAAAAATCAGATATTACAGATATTGTATTCTGAAGATTGACGGTATAACATTATATAAGAGGTTTTGGCATTACAAAACACTTTCTTTGAGCGTTGTAGTTTTTAAATCTTGCTGTACATTGTGTCGATTGGCTATTCTAAATATACATCAAAAAACAAGTGTCACGAATAAACATCTCACGGCGCGCAATTTTACACGAAGTTTCTAATCCTTCAGATTAGCTTATGTTGTTTTTGACCTTTAAAACTATATATAACAATTGCAGCGTATGTCAAAATGGTCTTTTCCAGCGTCAATACAGACTGATCATAATACCTTCGGTTAATACAAGAATAACTATTATAAGATATATCGGTTAAATCCGAAAACGAGAGGATAAAAACACGTTTATTCCAGAATTTATAAAACATTGATAAGTTTACTGTAGAGAAAATATTATAGCATTAGTTAAAGATTTAGAAGCAGTAAAAGCTATCAGACCTGTCGTGTTACGTTAATGTAGAATACATGACACCCACATAGCTCTCTAACAACCGTGTTTATCAAGCTCGCGTTTGCTACTGTAGCCATTATATATTGTTACACGTTGTCCTATTTTATGAGTAATTAGTTAGGATATAGATTTTGTAGTTGTCTTTAGTATCTGTAATTTCTGGAATGGATATTGCTAAATCACGCAGAAACGAAATAAAACAATAACTACAAGACCAAATGAAGCGTACATAATTACAACCGCTGTAACAAAGGACAAAAACACAATAACAACGAAAGGTTAAACTTGGCCAAATAAGGCGTACGCAGTCAGAACTGTAACAAATGGTAAAACTCTTTTTACAATAACAACAATAAAAGGTTAAACTTTGCCAAATGAGGCGTACGCAGTCAGAACTGTAACAAATGGTAAAAACTCTTTTTTACAATTACAACAATAAAATGTTCAACTTGGCAGAATGAGGCGTTACGCAGTCAGAACTGTAACAAATGATAAAAACCCTTTTTTACAATTACAACAATGAAAAGGTTAAACTTGGCAGAATGAGGCGTTACGCAGTCAGAATTGTAACAAATGATAAAAACTCTTTTTTACAATTACAACAATAAAATGTTCAACTTGGCAGAATGAGGCGTACGCAGTCAGAATTGTAACAAATGGTAAAAACTCTTTTTTACAATTACAACAATAAAATGTTCAACTTGGCAGAATGAGGCGTTACGCAGTCAGAACTGTAACAAATGATAAAAACCCTTTTTTTACAATTACAACAATAAAATGTTTAACTTGGCAGAATGAGGCGTTACGCAGTCAGAACTGTAACAAATGATAAAAACCCTTACGTTTACAATTACAACAATAAAAGGTTATACTTGGCCAAATGAGGGGTACGCAGTCAGAACTGTAACAAATGATAAAAACCCTTTTTTACAATTACAACAATAAAATGTTCAACTTGGCAGAATGAGGCGTTACGCAGTCAGAATTGTAACAAATGGTAAAAACTCTTTTTTACAATTACAACAATAAAATGTTCAACTTGGCAGAATGAGGCGTACGCAGTCAGAACTGTAACAAATGATAAAAACCCTTTTTTACAATTACAACAATAAAATGTTCAACTTGGCAGAATGAGGCGTTACGCAGTCAGAACTGTAACAAATGATAAAAACCCTTACGTTTACAATTACAACAATAAAAGGTTATACTTGGCCAAATGAGGGGTACGCAGTCAGAACTGTAACAAATGATAAAAACCCTTTTTTACAATTACAACAATGAAAGGTTAAACTTGGCCAAATGAGGCGTACGCAGTCAGAACTGTAACAAATGATAAAAACCCTTACGTTTACAATTACAACAATGAAAGGTTAAACTTGGCCAAATGAGGGGTACGCAGTCAGAACTGTAACAAATGATAAAAACCCTTTTTTACAATTACAACAATGAAAGGTTAAACTTGGCCAAATGAGGCGTACGCAGTCAGAACTGTAACAAATGGTAAAAACCCTTACGTTTACAGTTACAACAATAAAAGGTTAAACTTGGCCAAATGAGGGGTACGCAGTCAGAACTGTAACAAATGATAAAAACCCTTACGTTTACAGTTACAACAATAAAAGGTTAAACTTGGCCAAATGAGGCGTACGCAGTCAGAACTGTAACAAATGATAAAAACCCTTTTTTACAATTGCAACAATAAAATGTTCAACTTGGCAGAATGAGGCGTTACGCAGTCAGAACTGTAACAAAAGATAAAACCCTTACGTTTACAATTACAACAATGAAAGGTTAAACTTGGCCAAATGAGGGGTACGCAGTCAGAACTGTAACAAATGATAAAAACCCTTTTTTACAATTACAACAATGAAAGGTTAAACTTGGCCAAATGAGGCGTGCGCAGTCAGAACTGTAACAAATGATAAAAACCCTTTTTTTACAATTGCAACAATAAAAGGTTAAGCTTTGCCAAATGAGGCGTACGCAGTCAGAACTGTAACAAATGGTAAAAACTCTTTTTTACAATTACAACAATGAAAGGTTAAACTTGGCCAAATGAGGCGGACGCAGTCAGAACTGTAACAAATGATAAAAACCCTTTTTTACAATTACAACAATGAAAGGTTAAACTTGGCCAAATGAGGCGTACGCAGTCAGAACTGTAACAAATGGTAAAAACCCTTTTTTACAAATACAACAATGAAAGGTTAAACTTGGCCAAATGAGGCGTACGCAGTCAGAACTGTAACAAATGATAAAAACCCTTACGTTTACAATTACAACAATGAAAGGTTAAACTTGGCCAAATGAGGCGTACGCAGTTAGAACTGTAACAAATGATAAAAACCCTTACGTTTACAATTACAACAATGAAAGGTTAAACTTGGCCAAATGAGGCGTACGCAGTTAGAACTGTAACAAATGATAAAAACCCTTACGTTTACAATTACAACAATAAAATGTTCAACTTGGCCAAATGAGGGGTACGCAGTCAGAACTGTAACAAATAATAAAACCCATCTTTTACAATTACAACAATAAAAGGTTAAACTTGGCCAAAAAGAGCCGTTAGAACTTTACAAATGAGAAAACCCCTAACGTTTATAATCATAAATAAAGCAGGGTCTAACATGTTATATAAACTGACTTATTAAATCTGAATAGTGAACTCAAATTATCAACATCATCATCAGAAATAGTAAAACTTTATAATGACTGGAACTTATCTTATCACAAAACGATGGTGGTGAGTTCTTTGGTATAAACATTATAAGCTATAAAGTAGGATAGTGGACTGGGTTCCCGGAAAAGTACACATACACACCACCAGACGTTAAATAACGTGATTTATAATCAGTTGTAACAATACCGGTATCTGTTGAAACAACCTGAATCTATGGATTTATATTTCATCCATAAAATGTAAGACTACCTTAATCATTTTTATTTTCTTATTTTTGTTATTATTATTTTATTAATATAATTTAGGAAAAATGAAAAATGGATCATATATGCAGTGAATATTACGCTTTTATTTAAGGTAGATAATTACTTTGTTAGGATAAGTCCACTAGGACGCTTCTTAAATAAAAATTGTGACAATACTACTATAAAATAAAGAATGTGAGTCTGCAGGGTATATTGTTTATAAAAAAGCAACAGTCTTTTCAAAGAAGACTCTTATTTGTCAACAGTAAAATTTCGACAAACCCGTAATTAGAAAGAACATATTTTTTAAAAACAATTTTTTTTTTGATAAAGGTATGATGAGTTAATACAGTTACTAAGAAAGTTGGAGTTTTTCGTAGATTTTTATGATAATGTATTTCATGTCCTCATTTTGTCGATTTATTTTATGACTTTCCTTACTGACAGATGCACATCATGCTAATTACCTATTCAAAATAAAGATTATTTTCATGCTATAATGTTCACATCAATAAAACGTGTTTTTATACAAATTTTTGAAACTTTTCAAGTGAGCAATAAGATTTGTAGGTCTTGCTTCAAATCATAGATTTTTTACCCAGATATATAAATATTTGACGAAAGTTTTGGACTTTTAGCCCACATCACTAGCAAGAAGTGGTCTTTTAGCCCACAATAGTAGGAAGAAGTGATCTCTTAGCCAGCACTAAAACGAGAAAATGGTCTCTAAGCCCGCACTACTAAGATGAAGTGGTCTCAACCATAATTACTGGGTAAAAGTGGTATTTTAGCCCGCAATACTAGGATGTAATGCTCCTTTAGACCGGACTACTATGAAGAAATGGTCTCTTAGAATGCACAACTAGGAAGAAATGGTCTCCTAACCCTAATTACTTTAAAGAAGGAGGAATTTTTGGCAGTTACCCTGATATAAAAATATTTTCCGAAATTTGAAGAAAGTTACTGAGACGATTACGGAAATATACGAAAAGAAATATAACGTGCAGTTTCTTATCATTCTGATTATTTTTGTACCCGTAAATATTAAATTGACATTAAACACTTAAAAGTCTTTATTATTTTTTTGCATTCATAATTTAAATGCATATTAGCATTTTTATTTGTTACTCTTTCTTTCTCATACTTTTTTAATGTTTCTCATATAAGTCAAGGATCATTTTAAAACTCTGATATCACATAACATGCACAGTTCACATGGCATGATTATTTTTACTTCACGTAAGAATTCGATCACAATAAAACACAGTTAAATGATAAAAACAGCCAAAACTAACAAGTAAAAACAATCATATATCAGGCTTATTGGTTATAAAATACCTAAATTTAGAGAAACACTCAAACAAATGTATTTTTATTAAAGTGATAAAGGATCGTCTACCATTCTAATAGTTTTAAAACAAATCATCCATTAAGAATTAATACAATATTTTTTCTGTGCTAAATGTTAAGAATGATTAGAAGGTGTTGGTGTCACCAAACTGGTCTTTCCTTTAAACTCTTCTTATCCATAAAGGTAAGAAATGTCACAAATTACTCGCTATTTATTCTACATATTTTTTTAAACGATTTTTATTACCCTCTTTCTTTATCAAACGTGTAGGCTTTAATCTTCAGAAATCAGTTCGGTGGATATGGCTAGAAGCACCAAGCACCAAAAACACACTGAAAACAGAAGATTATACGGACAGGTACCACTAGAGTAAAATAGAGTAAATGGACTGGAGTTATTTTAAAATTTTAAAAACGGTCTTTCTATTCGCATTTAAGCAAGAAAAGCATAGTTGAAAGTCAGCCTTGCATACAGAAGATGTTTATTGTAAAGAAATAAACACTAAATATATCGGTGAACGCCCTTCGTATACAATTCAAGATAAATATCACGTCTTTATATATTTTATTTTTAATATTTCAGATAAACAATTTATGGAAATCAATTCAAATTGCAAACAATGTTTCCTTGGCTGTTATAATCAAATGAGGTGTGGCATTAAATATAAATTATTATATACATGTATTATATAAATAAATGTAAATGAACTTTTGAATTTCTTTTTCTTTTCTTTTTCTGGTAAAACTTTCTTCTTCATTTTTTTTCAATATCAATATCAGGTGTTTCAATGACATAAGATAACACCAAATTATATAAACATAGAAAATGTCAATCAAAACAGTGAGAAGTCTCTTAAACATTTAAGATTATTCTCAACACTCGGCACCCGAAAGCAGCAGTTTCTTAGAATAGACTACTAAGAATCATGGTATCAATAAAAGCAATATAAGGAAGAAGTGGTCTCCAAGCCTGGACTACTAGAAAGGGTACTCTCTTATCCCGCAATACTAAGAAATGTGGTCTCTTAGCCAGCACTACTAGAAAATTTGATCTCTTTTGCCTTCACTACTAAGAAGAAGTGGTCATTTTGCCCGCACTAATAAGAAGAAATGGTTACTTAGCCCCCAAATAAGAAGTAGTCTCTTAGCTGGCTCTACTAGGAAGTAATGGTCTTTTAGCCTGCTCCACTAGGACGAAATGGTCTCTTAGTCTGCACTAATAACAAAAGGTTCTTGCTTATCACGAATTACTAGGAAGAAATATGGTCTCCTAGCCCGCACTCCGAGAGAAGGTGGTCTCTTAGTCCGCACTATTAGGAAAGGTGATCTCCTAGCCCGCACTTCTAAAAAAGGTAATCTCTTTTGCCTGCACTACTAAGAAGAAATGGTTTCCTAGCCCTCAAATAAGAAGTAGTCTCTTAGCCCGCACTACTAGGAAGAAATGGTCACTTAGTCTGCACTAATAAGAAGACGTAGTCGCTTACCCCGCATTACTAGGAAGAAATGGTCACTTAACCCTCCCCCCCCCCCACTAATAAGAAGAAATGGCCTCTAAGCCCGCACTACTAGAAAGAAGTTGTCTTTTAGCCCGCACTAATAACAAGAAATGGTCTTTTAGTCCGTCCTCCCAGGAAGAATCGTCTCAGCCCGTATTACGAGGAAGAAGTGGTCTCTTAAAATGCACTACTACGGAGAAGTGGTTACCCAGCAAGCACTGCAAAGTAGGAATAGTGTTTAACAAGCATTACCTGGAAGACATAGACGCACTACTTATGCATGCACTAGATGGAGGTGGTGCCTAAACAACCCAAAAAAGTAGTTCCTTGGCAATGCATTACTAGTTAAATTCTGATGAATTGTATCATAGTGTTGAACAAAAGTTCTTTAACCATTAATTGGTTTTATTTTGATCTGATTTGTTAACATAAATTCTACATTACCAATAAATATTTTAAAGTAAGAAATCTCACGTTCCGTGTTGTAGCTTTGCAAATGAAAGATAAATTTCAGTTTAAAACTCCCAAATCCAATAATTAAGAATAACAGTAATGCATAAATTAGTGAACAACACGTATTTGACAACATCAAACGCAACATAACCTAATACAAGTCATGGATAAGGTGTAAAACATGAAAGCACAAACACAAATTGAGGTCTTTGATTTTTACACTCACAACTTTAGTCTGAAAGAAGAATAAATGACCCGTTGCATTGCGAATGTATATTGGAGGACCCCAACTATTTCATAACCTATTTCCTATTTCATAACCAATAATAAAAAATTAGCAAAATTTAAACTTTATAACTTATTATATCAAACAATAAACATTCAGTCCATACATTTATATGCTATCCATAAAACATAAAGAAACAAACAACATTTTTTTGTATAAATATAAATGTATAAAATTTAGGATAGGACACAGTGTACATTTTTTGAATGCTTTAGAATATAACCCATTTTTTAAGATCCAAATAAGATCATTTCATTTTCAAGCTTCATTTATTTTTTCAATTTTCTGAATTATATATAAATATATATATATATATATATATATATATATATATATATATATATATATATATATATATATATATATATATATATTAAAAATACATAACTTCTAATCACGATCCGTGAGATTCATTTTCTAAAATTTCATTCCTTTTAGCTGTAAATAAACGGAATCCTCTCATTTATTTTTTCAATTTTCTGAATTATATATAAATATATATATATATATATATATATATATATATATATATATATATATATATATATATATATATATATTAAAAATACATAACTTCTAATCACGATCCGTGAGATTCATTTTCTAAAATTTCATTCCTTTTAGCTGTAAATAAACGGAATCCTCTCGGTCAATGTTTATCGATGATTAAATTATGAGCCGGGAGCATGCGCATGGATGTACGGAAACTCAATAAATCGAAAGTGAAACCTGACAAATTGTATTAATTGTCCGTCATTCAAATCCAGAATCCAGATGTTTTCGCAATGGTGTTATATATCCCTTACTAAGGCACAAATGAAAAATTCAATGAAGTTTTTTTTTTAATTTATCGTATTTTACTGTTTTGTAAGTTGTGTTTAAATGACCTGGTTTTTTATGGCGTATACCTACATCTCGCTGGAAAATTATTGTTTTTTCTGTATTTATTCGAGCTTTTATCATTGAACCAAATGTAACATTGTTTATTAGGAACATCATCAATTAGATCAGCACCGTTTTAATTTTTCCCTTGGAAAACTTAATACAGCTTTAAGTCTTTTCTGTATTATTAAGCTCATTTTTATTTTGCATATAACTGTCTGAAACTGTGACTAAAAAACTCCCTCGACTTCCAGACTGAATGAATTAAACCAAATTGGACGTAAGAAACATTTTAATAATGCATCACTTCATTACTTTTTAATTACTGTTTTTAACAGGCTCTAACAGAACCATTGCGCCTATAAATAGAAGTTATCTACAATGAACTATTCTGAAATACCAGTTTTACTTATGTTAGCACACTATGATTAGTCTGTTGCATGACAATAAAACTTTAAGCACAATCAATGTCATTTTAAACAGCTCAATAGTTATAATTAATGTTTATATTTACATTTCTTTTTATTCAAAAAAAAATCTTCAACTTTTTAATTTTTAAAAAAAAAAACATTTCCGATTACAACATGTATATCCAGTATACAGTCGTATGACTAAGCATTACAAAAGCATTGTAAATAAAATGATCGGCGGTTATTTATCGCTCAAACAAATAAACGCTTGGTCTAAAATAGAGATTATAAAACGAAATAAATGAAAATCAAAATATTATTGAACAACTGGATGTATATTGCCATGTTTTATTGAACAACTGGATGTATATTGCCATGTTTAATAAGGATAATAATTCTAAATATAAAATTGCAATATAGACCTACTAAATGAACAACTCCAATAAAGTGGGAAGAGAGTATTTGTACAATTTTTAGACGTGGTTATGTTACATCAAACGTATTTCAGATTTTTGGAACTGTTTTTCTAAGTCATTTTGTTTTTATTTACATTTTCTATATACAGTGTACTAAGTTTGAACAAGAATGTTAATCTAACATTCTTTATTTAAATGCATTGAGCTGGTAAGCTTTCTGGAATTTTATGTGTACATCTAGCCAATCAAACATTTTCCGGAACTACGGAATAACATCAAAGTTTACATATTATAATTATGGCCAGTGCCTGTCTTATCTCGAGAGTTAAATCGCTGACATGAATATGTTGTTGAAACGTTCGTTTTGATATGCAATTTAATTGGTCGTTTTTACTATTGGACAAAAACAAATGGCGTCAGCTGGCAGATATTCACTTCAGTAACATAAAACGAATTGTCATTTGACGCGCTTTCTTATCTCACCCATTGTCTTTCATATGAAAATAATTTTACGGGAAACACGGACTCTTTTATATGTTATTCACCTGTAACAACTGATTATTTCTCGTTTATTCCACATAAAGGTTAATACAGAATACAATGTAACCAAAAAAAAAAAAAAGAACTAAATAACAATAATAAAGCTAGATTAATCAGCTTGTAATGCGGAAATTATAATTCAATACGGTTTATCTGATATACATTAATTTAGCATTCCGGGAAGTACATATTGTTTACTAACCACGCTAGTAAATAGACAATTGTTATTGCTGGAATAAAGAACAACTTGTCAGTTTTTTTTTTCTGACTTTCATTTATTATTTAACACTAACATTAGATTATCTTACGTGTCATTGGATCAAGGAAAATACTGCCAATCCAATACAATAGAACAGACATGTTACATGGTCATTACTTTAGATTTAAAGTAATTAAAGTGACGTTGTTCGTAGTTATTACAGGGGACCCCCGTGTTAGAGAGATAAAAACCACGCACTTGACTTCGTGGTTATTACAGGGATCCCTGTAATAGAGAGGTATAAACCATGTACTTCGTGATTATTACAGGGACCCCCGTGATAGAGAGGTATAAACCATGTACTTAACTTCGTGGTTGTTACAGGGACCCCCGTGTTAAAGAGGTATAAACAACGTACTTAACTTCGTAGTTATTACAGGGACCCCCGTGTTAGAGAGATAAACCATGTACTTAACTTTGTGGTTTTTACAGGGACCCCCGTGTTAAAGAGGTATAAACAATGTACTTTAGCTTCGTGGTTATTACAGGGACCCCCGTGTTAGAGAGATAAACCATGTACTTAACTTTGTGGTTGTTACAGGGACCTCCGTGTTAGAGAGGTAAAAACCATGTACTTAACTTTGTGGTTATTACAGGGACCCCCGTGTTAGAGAGATAAACCATGTACTTAACTTTGTGGTTATTACAGGGACCCCCGTGTTAGAAAGATAAACCATGTACTTAACTTTGTGGTTATTACAGGGACCTCCGTGTTAGAGAGGTAAAAACCATGTACTTAACTTAGTGGTTATTACAGGGACCCCCGTGTTAGAGAGATAAACCATGTACTTAACTTTGTGGTTATTACAGGGATCCCTGTAATAGAGAGGTATAAACCATGTACTTCGTGATTATTACAGGGACCCCCGTGATAGAGAGGTATAAACCATGTACTTAACTTCGTGGTTGTTACAGGGACCCCCGTGTTAGAGAGGTAAAAACCATGTACTTAACTTCGTAGTTATTACAGGGACCCCCGTGTTAGAGAGATAAACCATGTACTTAACTTTGTGGTTATTACAGGGACCCCCGTGTTAAAGAGGTATAAACAACGTACTTAACTTCGTGGTTATTACAGGGACCCCCGTGTTAGAGAGATAAACCATGTACTTAACTTTGTGGTTTTTACAGGGACCCCCGTGTTAAAGAGGTATAAACAATGTACTTTAGCTTCGTGGTTATTACAGGGACCCCCGTGTTAGAGAGATAAACCATGTACTTAACTTTGTGGTTGTTACAGGGACCTCCGTGTTAGAGAGGTAAAAACCATGTACTTAACTTTGTGGTTATTACAGGGACCCCCGTGTTAGAGAGATAAACCATGTACTTAACTTTGTGGTTATTACAGGGACCCCCGTGTTAGAAAGATAAACCATGTACTTAACTTTGTGGTTATTACAGGGACCCCCGTGTTAAAGAGGTATAAACAATGTACTTTAGCTTCGTGGTTATTACAGGGACCCCCGTGTTAGAGAGGTATAAACCATATACTTAACTTTGTGGTTATTACAGGGACCCCCGTGTTAAAGAGGTATAAACAATGTACTTTAGCTTCGTGGTTATTACAGGGACCCCCGTGTTAGAGATCAAAACCACGCACTTGACTTCGTGGTTATCACAGGAACCCCGTGTTAGAGAGGTATAAACCACGCACTTAACTTCGTGGTTATTACAGGGACCCCCGTGTTCGACAGGTATTAACACTCACTTAACTTCGTGGTTATTACAGGGAACCCCGTGTTAGAGAGGTATAAACCACGCACTTAACTTCGTGGTTATTACAGGGACTCCCGTTAAAGGGAGGAATAAAACACTCACTTAACTTCGTGGTTATTACAGGGACCCCCGTGTTAGAGAGGTATAAAACACGCACTTAACTTCGTGGTTATTACAGGGACCCCCGTGTTAGATAGGTATAAAACACGCACTTAACTTCGTGGTTATTTCAGGGACCCCCATGTTGGAGAGGTATAAAACACGCACTTAACGCCTTTCGCTTCTTATGTTGGAATCATACTCAAAACAAGTTTTAATGGGCACTCCGGTTTCCTACACTATTCAATGACTAATCGACTCGATATCAAAAAACCCTAAAAATCTCTTGAGAATAAATCAATCAGTAAAAACAATTTCAAATCTTTTTTTTTAAATTATATATATATATATATATATATATATATATATATATATATATATATATATATATATATATATATATATATATATATAACCGCGAAGCGGTTCTTGCATACGCGTGCACCAAATCATTCTGTCTATGACCTCATTGACCGAAAAAAAATTACAATTATTCCTTATAATTAAATTCAAATTTTTATTACATTCAAAAATAAATACAATATTTAAAACATTAACCTTATCTTTTTATACAACTTATGAAAGAGAGTACGAACTGCGCATTAATCTGAATGCAATGCAGCTGGATGCCCATAACTACCGCCGGTACCTTTGCACGATAGTTTCTCCGCCATTTTTAAATCGTTCGGTGTGCATTTGTGTACTGTAGTACGTACAAGTATCACTTTCATACATTTAAGTTAATTTCAAACGGAGCTTGCAAACATACAAACATGCAAACACATCAGAGCGGTACAACTCACACTAATTGCCCGCGACTGTGCTTTAAACTATGAATGACGATGGCTTCAAGCTGGGGGAGGGACAAGATATGTTTGGACAAAGATGAGGCATCCGATCGAGTTCGAAGCGAAAATGTTAACTCGTACAAAAATATCAATCAATAACACGTTGTTACCACTATCAACAACACATCAACTTACAGAAGCCAAAAATAAAGTGGTTCCAGCTGGTAGCAAACCGTTGATGTTCCTGTACTTGAGTGGGGACATTTCCCTGTCATCAGCGTAACATATCCACAAATGATATGATGCACCTGCAGATTCACAAAACTAAAATTCGCTGCTGTCATCACGATAATCATTTATAACTGCAGACCTTAAGACTAATCCTAAATATTTAACAACTTTCACGTTTTTAATAAAGAAAACAAATCACACCGTTTACATCAAGTAAGACAAATATGGCGGCAGACTGAATATTTGACCTTGTTGTCAGTAAACCGACGTCAGCGGTTTCTAAGGTGTAATGACGTATGACGTGTGACGTATGCGGTCAAAAAATTTCGTCTATGAGATCATAGACGTAAAAAATTTCCAACGCTGGACTGTTTAAAAATTTAATTTTTTGTTTATATCTAGATCTAATTCCTGTTTCATACTTAATCCCACTTCTTTGTATGTAGCGGAAATAATTTTTTACAAATTTTTCGCCAAACGCAAAATAGATCATGATACAATGTAAGTATGTAGAACCTAACTGGTAACAGCAAGCTCAATCCAAACACAATGCAAGTATGACCGTAACTTTGTCAACATAACAGAATCAAAAACAAGACAAGTCAACGGAACAAACACCAAAATATGACAAATTATTCCCGGTAGAATAGAACATGAAATGAAATGTTAACTATCTTACTATCCCAAATGGACATGGACATCGCTTTTTGTTTATTACATAACAAGCTAGTAAGCGCATTTAATTTAAACTCTTTAGTAATCGTCGACAAAACAAATGATGATTCATGAATCTATTCTTAACACTTCTATATAAAAAATGCAAATAAAGGAACACTTCAAGAAGGATTACGGTAATACTTGTATTATACGACCACGCAACTAGAGGGGGCGAAAGAAGTATAGATGTGTAATTATCTATAGATAAGATAAAACACTAAAAAGAAACAAACTTAGGGGATTGAATAATAATTCTACTCCACTTATCCACGTTAGTAGTATCATAAATTGTACTTACGTATTAAATTACAAAAATAGCTAGACATGAAGACAGGAAATGCATTTGCCAAGTTGTCATTAAAGAGAAGGAGTGGAGTTTTAGCATCAGACAAAATCACACATCTTCCGCGATTAAACTGACAACATTTTGACACAAGCATCTGTTCGGACGTAAGCAGTGACGGGTTGTGATCCGAAAGCGAGCTTTTGATCGCTCGGCCACAGAAGCTCGCTTTATATAGCAAAGTGGTTGGTAAGTTGGTTGTTTGGTTGGTTGGTAGCTGGTATGTTGTTTTACGTTACATAAGCAATTTGTCAGCTAGTTTTGTTGTAAAATTTGTTTTATTAATCTCAAATAAAATTATCAACACAAGCTCGCCGCATGGTGTGTGTTTGTGCAAGTGTTTCTACTCTGCATTATTCTAGTGCATGAAATAAGCGACCATAAGAGGGCTATTACAAACTCCCACATTGGTAATATTATATATCTCAGACCTCTCAGACGGATACCGCGTCAACCAAAGAAAGGGAAACCGTTCTCGCTTGTTATCGAAAATGAGCCAGTTGATGCTATCCTCCTAATACCGAGCGCTAGGCAAGAAAGCAGTATCTCATTTTAAAGTCTTACGTATGACCTGTCCGTTAATGCAAACGAACTTCAACTCTCCAGTCGGACGTCTACCATTGAGGAACCAATGCGATTGAAAAACTGAAATAAAATACACGCACCCGCTACTAAATAGCACGTGCTATAGTGCATTGACATGCACTGTATACGGTAATCAGCTTATAGATTCAGTTAAACCGGTGATCATGCAGCTATTGTTGTTTAAAAACAGTTTACAACGTTTATGCTTTTTTAATTAAAAAAAATCTAAATTTAATTCAGGAAACCATTAGTAAGAACCACAAGACTTTCTTAATAAGATACTTTCGTGGTCGACACTGTCGTCGCCGTTGTCGTCGTAAATATATAAGTAGTAAGAGTAGACAAATCAAATATTGTTGTTAGATGAAATGACTAGAGTGGGTTACATAAAATAATCATAATAAAGAGTATTATTATTAACAAGGTCAATTATCGACAGAAATAAAAGAATGGAATTTCCCCGTAATCGATGTTTACATTTCTCAAACCGATCGATCGTAGATTTGTATGGAATGTGACGATTCCTTAAAATTTTAATGAAGTAAACAACAACTTATAGCCTAGGGATTTTTGTCAAAAGATCTAGCGACTGGATTGTCTTCACGAACAATCGACATTCATGTTGTTTGTTCTAGATATTGGTATTCATATATTCAAGTCGAAAAATTCATTTTATAATTAAAAATAATCATGATAATTTACTGTCTTTTTATAACTCGCATTCAATTTCCTCAATTTAATTTGGTATTGACATGACTAGGTCTGAATAACTAACTAATCCGACTTTATTTCCACCTTTTATTCCAAAATCTAATTATGTCGGGAAATTGAAATGAAAGATAGAAAGGAGTAATGGTGTTATCTGGTAAAATATGGCTTATTTTTAATTTTCAAATGAGCATATTTATAAACTACTGGTAGTAACAAAAGAATGTTAATGCCCCTCCAATAGTACTTCAACCACACTATATTTATACAAGTGTTCGTTCTAAATCGAGACTTTTATAATCAATGGTCCGGTATGTTTTTGTTAAAGAAGGTTATCTACGAAAACCTGGTTCTAAAACAACCAAATTTCGACAGGCCGGCGATGTCAAAGTTGATTCTGGATAATAATTTTACAAAATTGCAGTTTTTTTTTTCAAAATGACTCTGCGGGTTGCAGTGTAACAAGATCTTCGTTAGGATTTCTTTTGGGTTCAATAGGTCAACGGTCAAGGTTTTTAGGTCACAAAGGCTGAAAAATCATTTTCTCTGATCTCATTAAAAGTAGACAAATTCTGGATTGAATTTTGACAAAATATGAGTTCTGCATTTTAGCGTTTAATTTTGACAAATTCGTAAAATGGTTTGACTATTTAAACAGATCATGACTTGGGATTTAAGTTTTGACATTTTAAAATGAGACCAAGATCAAGATCTAATTTTCTACCTTTGTGATTTTATTAATCATTTAAAAATCCATAAAATTTTTACATAGACATGTAAATTAGATAATTGTTGGTATTTATGTAAAAATTACTTTGACATATAAATCAAGTTCAATTTTAAGAGGTCGAGGTCATTAATTCATAAAAATATTGAAATGGTTTTTTATCAAAAAAACAAAAAACAAAAAAACAAAAAAACAAAAACAAAACAAACAAACAAACAAAAACCAAAATAAAATTTTTTGTACGGGTATGTTTATTTGAATATTATAGGTTGTGATAAAATTATTGTACTGAAATAAAAAAGATTGTAAATAGATAAAAGGTCAATGTCATAAATGCAAAAAAATATCTTAATGGTTAAGGTTAACTATCTAAGAAACTATAATCTTACGTTAGAGTGTATATTAGAATAGTGCGAGTATTGATATAGGGATCATTTTGACATATGGTTCAAGGCCATGGGTACAGAGGTCAAGGTCACAGATGGATTAGAATACTCAAAAATATAAAGTTTTTGTTAAGGTATGTTTACTAGAATATTGTAGTTATTGATTTAAGTCATGGTCTCACTTGCAGTTTAATGTTATAACAATTTTTAAAAGCAAACATGTTTTTTTATTTCATGTTTTTTTTATTTTATAAAAAAAAAACATGATTGTGTATAATGTAAATACTTTCCTCTCTGATGTAAGAAATATATTTTTCAGCTATAATCAATTTTGGAATAATTAACATTTCAAAAAGAACAAAACAAATAATAAAAATTGTTAGCAAATTATTTGTAATGACTGTATGACCAGACAGATTGTTTGCCTTTATTCTGAAACGGATAATTTATATTATTCTTTGGTTGCAGTCAAGTTTTTTTCTACATCAGTTATAGCGTACCAGTAATAGACATTTAAAAATAATATAAAAATATAAAAAGCACAGATGTATTTGGTTTTAGTTTTATTTGTTATTTTTGTGGGTTTGTAAATGCCTGGGAATTTAATGTCAACGATATTTATTACTTACCAATGTACCATAATGGGCGTGCTTTCATAATATACATTTCCTCAACATATTGTCTTGATAATTTTTAACATTGCAAAACAAAGAAATTTTAACCATATCATTACTAAACCGCACAATCTATAATCCATGATAATTTTATTTTCAAATTTAAACTCCATAAAAATCAATTATTACACAGTGCATTATCGTTAAAGTTATGTATATTTAAAATGTACCACATTTTTAAAATACACAGTTGTTGTTGTTTTTCATTTTGCAATTTATGTTAGAAATTTTTTAATTCCTGTGAAAAATATAATTATAAATTCATCTATGGAGTTACTATTATAAACTATTTAAAATTATTATTTTGTATTTAAAAAAAAAATAGAACTTTCCATTTTATTAAAAACTTAAATTATGTTATCAACTTTCTTTTAAATATCTATTGATGAAAAAGGTTTACGTTTCTGAGGTGTGAACTTTTTTTTTTAAATCAATTTTTATTTAAAGACCAAGTGAAAGTTAATGTAATTTTAGAAACTAAAAAAATATGCTTCTTTAAGCATAAATTTATCTGAGGGGTCTAATTTTGTACCGTATTTGTAAAAAAAAAAAAAAAAAAAAAAAAAAAAAAAAAAAAAAAAAACTCGCGTGTGTGTGTGTGTGTGTGTGTGTGTGTGTGTGTGTGTGTTAGATTCTTTTAATTAGAAAAAATCGAGTAATTTTCAATTCCATGACCAGTAAGGCATATTATTTTTCGAACTTACAAACTAAATGGTTTTGTCCTAAACTTAAACGCTTGTTAAATATAATTTTAACTTTATTGTCGGTTTTGTATTAAAAGAATCTGACAAAACGAGTATTTGAAAAGTATTATTGTTTTAATGAAGTACCAATGTCGGTCCTAGAAAAAAAAACAACAATGTTTTTAACACAAAGAATTTTGTTAGCTTTAGACTTGAAGATCCCACAAGTTTGGCGAAAATATGACCGTTAACGGTTAAGTGTATTTTTATACAATCAAATCCTTCACTCAATGTAATTTTCTATTTGTTAAATTGTAAACTTTAAAGCACCATAGCAATCTGCAAAAAATCTCATGATAATTCCCAGAATTTAATATCAAATTGTAAATATCTTTTAGAACGAAATTGATTTCTTTGAAAAATTGCCCTCGGTGTTTAAAACTGACATTGATATTGAACGACATTTCATCCTTTAATTTAGTTAAAAGATATTTAAGCATCGTAAATATAAATTGTTAATCCGTGGAGAGAAAAAAACTCAAGAAAATAATTGAAACACACAAGAATGTATATTGTATTTATAAAGTCTTATTTTGTACAAAATTTTTCTCTCATAAACTACTTTAGGATATTGAAATCTATTGAGAAAAACAACAATGACGTACATACAATTTTACAATGTCAATTTTCATCCGTATGATTTGCAGTTCAAAGTACAATATATTTGCATTTGAGATAAATCAACTAAAATTAAAAGAATTTATTTTATCGAAAATAGCTTCGAATTCCAAAATAAAAATAAATAATTAAATGATCTATGCAAAACACTGACAGGATTGATAAAAATACTTCTACTGACTACATGAAGACTTCCGATTAAACATGAGATAGATAGCTTTTTATAACCACTGGTTTTAATTAAGGCAAATATTTTTATTACCTTCTTAATTAGATTGGAATACTAATACTAATTACTTGTAAAATTATAAGATGCTTAAAGTACAAAAATGTAGTTTTAAAAATACGCAACAATCTACAAGCTATTTTATAACTAACGTTTTAAAACAAGTTTTATTGTCATATATTTTTAATTTTGAGAAATGGTATGAACTTAACTAAAACCTAACTCAAATATATTGAGATACATTTTAAAGTTAAAAGAATCTTCAAAGAATACAGAAAACACTCGATTTAAAATAATAGTAAAACACATTACCTGAGAAGCCATAAAAACAAAAGTCGAATATCTTACCTAATGTGTCAAACAAAAACAACTGTTAACTATCGTACCTGAAAAGTCTAACAAAACAAAAGTCGAATATCTTACCTGAGAAGCCAAAAACAAAATTCCTCTGCACTTATAACTCAATGTTTTATTTTTGTGATGGAATCTCTAATACATCACTCCGTGGAAACGGTAGACATATAATCCCTTACGAGAGCCATACAATATATTAAATCTCTCTGTATATTGATAGTTGTATTAACTCTGAAGTCATTGCCTGTCTTATTTAGCAGGCGTTTTTACTGTTTTGAGTACCATGTGACTTTGTTCTATAGCCGGTAAAATGCTGCTGAAATCGATCGAGCACAACTTATATCTATTCTTGCAGCACTGCAAAATAATCCCCCGTAACAATGCATACTAATAATGTATTAGGTATTCTATAGGTATTCTGGGTTAATTGCTGTTTAACATGCATAAAAAGAAAAGCTTAACAAAACGCGGAAGAAATATTATACATTGGTACCATATCAGAAACCTTTTCTTTTAATCAATCAAAAAACCATTACTATGATTAAAATTAAATCCTTTTTACTTTTATTGTTCCTGTTTTTATCAATCATGTTACAACAGACATTATGTAATTGAAATTTTGTGACGAGAATCGGGGATTTTTTAAGCAGGTGACGAGTATATATTAAACTCCTAGAATATGACATTTCCAGTGCAACAAGTATATGATCAGTGTTATGACCTGCTGGTTCAAACACCACTGACTGCTTTATATGACTTCATTAAGCGGTTTTTACATTTTTGTTTTTTTTACATATGTTTCCATTCAGACTGGCTGTAATTATTTCCCTCCAGTGATATCCTGGAAGCATAGTATTTCTGTAAAGTATATTATAATAACTTTTTTTTTTTACAAAATAATAACAAAAAATTAAAATATATTATCAAACTAATTTAAATGAAATATATTTACATACATATTATTTTTTTTGATTTTGGAATGCATGTTTTTGAACTACTGGTTGTAAAAAGTGAATTGGGGGATGGTCCTTTAATAGTACCATAACCACGCCACTAGACATTTACCCCCGGTGTCTGTCTTAAATCGAGGGTGTTATCATCATCTATACGGATGTGTTCGATTTGTATTGTTTTGTTTGGCTGTTGAATCATTTTGTTGTATTGTTTTGTTTGGCTGTTAAATTATTCGGTTGTATTGTTCTGTTTGGCTCTTGAATCATTAAGTTGTATTGCTTTGTTTCGCTGTTGAATCATCCGGTTGTATTGTTTTGTTTGACCGATGAATCATTTGGTTGTAGTCTTTTGTTTGGCTGTTGTAACATTCGGTTGTATTGTTTTGTTTGACTGTTGTATCATTTGGTTGTATTGTTATATTTGTCTGTTGAATCATTTGGTTGTATTGTTATATTTGTCTGTTGAATCATTTGGTTGTATTGTAATATTTGTCTGTTGTAACATTCCGTTGTATTATTTTGTTTGTCTGTTGTATCATTTGATTGTATTGTTTTATTCGTCGGTTGTATCATTTGGTTGTATAGTTATATTTGTCTGTTGTATCATTTGGTTGTATTGTAATATTTGTCTGTTGTATCATTTGGTTGTATTGTAATATTTGTCTGTTGTATCATTTGGTTGTATAGTTATATTTGTCTGTTGTATCATTTTCTTGTATTGTAATATTTGTCTGTTGTATCATTTGGTTGTATTGTTATATTTGTCTGTTGTATCATTTGGTTGTATTGTAATATTTGTCTGTTGTATCATTTGGTTGTATTGTTATATTTGTCTGTTGAATCATTTGGTTGTATTGTAATATTTGTCTGTTGTAACATTCCGTTGTATTATTTTATTCGTCGGTTGCATCATTTGGTTGTATAGTTTTATTTGTCTGTTGTATCATTTGATTGTATTGTTTTGTTTGTTTGTTGTATCATTTGGTTGTATTGTAATATTTGTCTGTTGTATCATTTGATTGTATTGTTTTGTTTGTCTGTTGTATCATTTGGTTGTATTGTTATATTTCTCTGTTGAATCATTTGGTTGTATTGTTTTGTTTGGCCGTTGTATCATTTGGTTATATTGTTTTGTTTGTCTGTTGAATCATTTGGTTGTATTGTTTTGTTTGGCCGTTGTATCATTTGGTTGTATTGATTTATTTGTTTGTTAAATGATTTGGTTGTATTTTCATATTTGTCTGTTGTATCATTTGGTTGTATAGTTATATTCATCTGTTGCATCATTTGGTTGTATTGTAATATTTGACTGTTGTACCATTTGGTTGTATTGTTTTGTTTGTCTGTTGTATCATTTTGTTGTTATGTTATATTTGACTGTTGTTTCATTTGGTTGTATTTTTATATTTGTCTGTTGAATCATTTCGTTGTTTTTTTTTGTTTGGCCGTTGTATCATTTGGTTGTATTGTTTTGTTTGGCTGTTGTATCATTTCGTTGTATTTTTATATTTGTCTGTTGTATCATTTTCTTGTATTGTAATATTTGTCTGTTGTATCAATTGTTTGAATTGTTATATTTGTCGGTTTAATCATTTGTTTATATTGTTTTGTTTGAATATTGTATCATTCGGTTGTATTGTTTTGTTTCTCTGTTGAAATATTTGGTTGTATTGTTTCATTTGTCTGTTGTATCATTTGGTTGTAGTGTAATATTTGTCTGTTGTATCATTTGGTTGTAGTGTAATATTTGTCTGTTGTACCATTTGGTTGTATTGCTTTGTTTGTCTGTTGTATCATTTAGTTGTATTGTTATATTTGTCTGTTGTTTCATTTGGTTGTATTGTAATATTTGTCTGTTGTATCATTTGGTTGTATTGTAATATTTGTCTGTTGTAACATTTGGTTGTATTGATTTATTTGTCTGTTAAATGATTTGGTTCTATTTTTAAATATGTCTGTTGTATCATTTGGTTGTATTGTAATATTTGTCTGTTGTATCAATTGTTTGAATTGTTATATTTGTCTGTTGTAATATTTGTTTATATTGTTTTGTTTGTATATTGTATCATTCGGTTGTATTGTTTTGTTTCTCTGTTGAAATATTTGGTTGTATTGTTTCATTTGTCTGTTGTATCATTTGGTTGTATTGTAATATTTGGCTGTTGTATCAATTGGTTGTATTGTTATATTTGTCTGTTGTATCATTTGGTTGTATTGTTATATTTGGCTGTTGTATCAATTGGTTGTATTGTTATATTTGTCTGTTGTATCATTTGGTTGTATTGTTATATTTGTCTGTTGAATTAATTGGTTGTATTGTTTTTTTGTCTGTTGAATCATTTGGTTGTAATGTTTTGTTTGTCTGTTGTATCATTTGGTTGTATTGTTTTATTCGCCTGTTGTATCATTTGGTTGTTTAGCTATATTTGTCTGTTGAATCATTTGGTTGTATTCTTTTGTTTGTCTGTTTTATCATTTGATTGTAGTGTTATATTTGTCTGTAGTATTTTCTGGTTGTATTGGTTTATTCGTGTGTTGTATCATTTTGTTGTCTTTTTATATTTGTCTGTTGAATCAATAAGTTGTATTCTTTTGTTTGGCCGTTGTTTCATTTGGTTGTATTGTTTTGTTTGGCTGTTGTATCAATTGGTTGTATTGCTTTGTTTGTCTGT
The DNA here is from genome assembly GCA_029721355.1 of Tegillarca granosa. Classification (NCBI taxonomy): domain Eukaryota; kingdom Metazoa; phylum Mollusca; class Bivalvia; order Arcoida; family Arcidae; genus Tegillarca; species Tegillarca granosa. The sequence continues at coordinate 106,789 of JARBDR010000892.1, read as the reverse complement.
TGAATAATTTGGTTGTATTGTTTCATTTGTCTGTTGTACCATTTGGTTGTATAGTTATATTTGTCTGTTGTACCATTTGGTTGTATTGTTTCATTGGTCTGTTGTATAACTTGGTTGTATTGTTTCATTTGTCTGTTGTATCATTTGGTTGTATTGTTTTGTTTGGCTGCTGAATCATTTGGTTGTTTTGTTTCATTTGTCTGTTTAATCATTTGGTTGTATTTTTTTGTGATGCTGTTGAAATATTTGGTTGTATTGTTTCATTTGTCTGTTGTATCATTTGGTTGTATTGTTTTGTTAGACTGTTGAATTATTTGGTTGTATTGTTTCATTTGTCTGTTGTATCATTTGGTTGTATTGTTTTGTTAGGCTGTTGTATCATTTGGTTCTATTGTTTTATTTGTCTGTTAAATGATTTGGTTGTATTTTTATATTTGTCTGTTGCATCATTCGGTTGTATTGTAATATTTGTCTGTTTTATCATTTGGTTGTATTGTTATATTTGTTTGTTGAATTAATTGGTTGTAATGTTTTGTTTGTCTGTTGAATCATTTGGTTGTATTGTTTTGTTTGACTGTTGTATCATTTGGTTGTATTGTTTCATTTGTCTGTTGTATCATTTGATTGTATTGTTTTATTCGTGTGTTGTATCATTTGGTTGTATTGTTATATTTGTCTGTAGTATCATTTGGTTGTATTGTTTTATTCGTGTGTTGTATCATTTGGTTGTATTGTTATATTTGTCTGTAGTATCATTTGGTTGTATTGTTTTATTCCTGTGTTGTATAATTTGGTTGTATTGTTATATTTGTCTGTAGTATCATTTGGTTGTATTGTTTTATTCGTGTGTTGTATTATTTGGTTTTATTGTTATATTTGTCTGTAGTATCATTTGTGTGTATTGTTTTATTCGTGTGTTGTATCATTTGGTTGTATTGCTTTGTTTGTCTGTTGAATAATTTGGTTGTATTGTTTTTTTTTGTCTGTTGTATCATTTGGTTGTATTGTTTTATTTGTCTGTTGTATCAATTGGTTGTATTGTTTTATTCGTGTGTTGTATCATTTGGTTGTATTGTTTTGTTTGTCTGTTGTATCATTCGGTTGTAACGTTTGTTTGTCTGTTGTATCATTTGGTTGTATTGTTTTATTTGAGTGTTGTATCATTTGGTTGTATTTTTATATTTGTCTGTTGAATCAATTTGTTGTATTTTTTTGTTTGGCTGTTGTATTTTTTGGTTGTATTGTTTTATTTGTCTGCTGTATCATTTGGTTGTATTTTTTATATTTGTCTGTTGTATCATTCGGTTGAATTCTTTTCTATGGCTGTTGTATCATTTGGATGTATTTTTTTTATTCGTCTGTTGTATCATTTGGTTGTATTGTTATATTCGTGTGTTATATCATTTGGTTGTATTGTTTTATTTGTCTGCTGTATCATTTGGTTGTATTTTTTATATTTGTCTGTTGTATCATTCGGTTGTATTGTTTTGTTTGGCTGTTGTATCATTTGGTTGTATTGTTTTATTTGTCTGCTGTATCATTTAGGTGTATTGTTATATTCGTGTGTTGTATCATTTGATTCTATTGTTTTGTTTGGCTGTTGTATCATTTCGTTGTATTGCTTTATTTGTCTGTTATATCATTTGGTTGTATTGCTTTGTTTGTCTGTTGAATAATTTGGTTGTATTTTTTTATTCGTCTGTTGTATCATTTGGTTGTATTGTCATATTTTTGTGTTGTATCATTTGGTTGTATTGTTTTATTTGTCTGCTGTATCATTTATGTATTGTTTTGTTTGGCTGTTGTATCATTTCGTTGTATTTTTATATTTGTCTGTCTCATCATTCGGTTGTATTTTTATATTTGTCTGTTGTATCAATTGTTTGTATTGTTATATTTGTCGGTTTAATCATTTGTTTATATTGGTTTTTTTTTGTATATTGTATCATTCGGTTGTATTGTTTTGTTTGTCTGTTGAAATATTTGGTTGTATTGTTTCATTTGTCTGTCGTATCATTTGGTTGTATTGTTTTGTTAGGCCGTTTTTCATTTGGTTGTATTGTTTTATTCCTGTGTTGTATAATTTGGTTGTATTGTTATATTTGTCTGTAGTATCATTTGGTTGTATTGTTTTATTCGTGTGTTGTATTATTTGGTTTTATTGTTATATTTGTCTGTAGTATCATTTGTGTGTATTGTTTTATTCGTGTGTTGTATCATTTGGTTGTATTGCTTTGTTTGTCTGTTGAATAATTTGGTTGTATTGTTGTTTTTTTTGTCTGTTGTATCATTTGGTTGTATTGTTTTGTTTGTCTGTTGTATCAATTGGTTGTATTGTTTTATTCGTGTGTTGTATCATTTGGTTGTATTGTTTTGTTTGTCTGTTGTATCATTTGGTTGTATTTTTTATATTTGTCTGTTGTATCATTCAGTTGTATTCTTTTCTTTGGCTGTTGTATCATTTGGATGTATTTTTTTTATTCGTCTGTTGTATCATTTGGTTGTATTGTTATATTCGTGTGTTATATCATTTGGTTGTATTGTTTTATTTGTCTGCTGTATCATTTGGTTGTATTTTTTATATTTGTCTGTTGTATCATTCGGTTGTATTGTTTTGTTTGGCTGTTGTATCATTTGGTTGTATTGTTTTATTTGTCTGCTGTATCATTTAGGTGTATTGTTATATTCGTGTGTTGTATCATTTGATTGTATTGTTTTATTTGGCTGTTGTATCATTTCGTTGTATTGCTTTATTTGTCTGTTATATCATTTGGTTGTATTGCTTTGTTTGTCTGTTGAATAATTTGGTTGTATTTTTTTTATTCGTCTGTTGTATCATTTGCTTGTATTGTCATATTCGTGTGTTGTATCATTTGGTTGTATTGTTTTATTTGTCTGCTGTATCATTTATGTATTGTTTTGTTTGGCTGTTGTATCATTTCGTTGTATTTTTATATTTGTCTGTTGCATCATTCGGTTGTATTTTTATATTTGTCTGTTGTATCAATTGTTTGTATTGTTATATTTGTCGGTTTAATCATTTGTTTATATTGTTTTTTTTTTTGTATATTGTATCATTCGGTTGTATTGTTTTGTTTGTCTGTTGAAATATTTGGTTGTATTGTTTCATTTGTTGTCTGTCGTATCATTTGGTTGTATTGTTTTGTTGGGCCGTTTTTCATTTGGTTGTATGGTTTGATTTGTCTGTTAAATGATTTGGTTGTATTTTTATATTTGTCTGTTGTATCATTCGGTTGTATTGTTATATTTGTCTGTTGTATCATTTGGTTGTATTGTTATATTTGTCTGCTGTATCATTTTGTTGTATTGTTATATTTGTCTGTTAAATGATTTGGTTGTATTTTTATATTTGTCTGTTGTATCATTTGGTTGTATTGTTTCATTTGTCTGTTGTATCATTTTGTTGTATTGTTATATTTGTCTGTTGTATCATTTTGTTGTATTGTTATATTTGTCTGTTGAATTATTTGGTTGTATTTTTATATTTGTCTGTTGTATCATTTGGTTGTATTTTTATATTTGTCTGTTGAATCATTTGGTTGTATTGTTTCATTTGTCTGTTGTATCATTTGGTTGTATTGTTTTGTTTGGCTGTTGAATCATTTGTTTGTATTGTTTTGTTTGTCTGTTAAATCATTTGGTTGTTTTGTTTTAAGTTTTAAGCTGTATTGTATGCTGCCAATCCATATTTTCTGTTGAAATATTAGTGGTTTTATTATGATTAAAGTGTGGGTGCAGTTAACACCATATTTTATAATTTAAAAATTGAATTGACATGTTTACAGTAGATAAGTAAAAGTGTAATTTTTAAAACAAATTATAATAAATAGTTAAAATTATGATTTCTTAAAAAACTTAACTGTATAACATACACATGCAAGGGCTTTGTGGTTATTGTTTGGTAAAACGTGCTTTATCTGAAATCTTTGACGTGTGTATTTATAAACAATTATCTGTTAGTATAATGAACAATGACAAAAAATTTAAAATCAAAATTTCTTAGGGCAAAGAAAATAATTCCGAAATGAGATCACAGTATGAGTCAATTATGAGTTCGCTCTACAGATTTCAATGCAGTGTTAGCCGCCTCGAAATAAGTGATAGAATCTTAACTTGTGTGTAAAAGAATGCATCTAATCTCTAGTGGCTCACATATTGCTGGGCTTGTAAAATGTAAAATACTTCTTACACTTTTTTTAGTTTTTCTATATATCACATTCCTGCATATGATAGTCATAATATGTAGACGAGAATCTATACAGAAATTTTTGTACCCTAATTTAGAAACTTTAGGCACCCAGATGTATGACATCCTTGCATCTAAAGCTCCATATATATATATATATATATATATATATATATATATATATATATATATATATATATATATATATATATATATATATATATATAATATATTTTCGATGCATTTTCAAAACTTCTATTTTCGTTTTCTTATTGATTTTAAATATTTTGCATAACCCGTCAGTAAGAAATCACGGTTTTTAATTAAGCATCGTACTCGTGATGTTATTTTGGTTGTGTTTCAACGTAAACATATCTATAGTACTGTCATAAAATTTTGCACATTTTTATGTTGCTTATAATAAACCCATTCAAACTGATTCGCATTGCTTGTGAACCAATGATAAAAGTGACCATGTTTAAAATTGAAACATTGCTTATATAATGACCATAAAATAGATGGAAAATAGTTGTACTTCTTTAAATACAATTGTTTCAATTTTTATACATCGTTCGAAATGTGGCTTTAATACTTGTGTTTTAACATAAAATAATTGGTACATAAAACCGAGGTTATTGAATATCGGAGGCTAAAACTAACATGTATCAAAAGATGAAATAAATACATATTTACAGTTTATAAAATGACCTACTCGGGTAACGGTATCTTCTGCTCTGTCCTATGGTAATCTCCATCTGCACTTTGTTGAATAACTAAACTACCAACGCTATCATGTTTCGGAAACAAAGAAAAAACAAGTAAAGAATAAATAAACAATGAAAAACTATTGAAGTCTTCGGAAAGTCTCGTCATGTGACTCGCGAGAATTTGAAATTCCCGGTTCAAAAAAATCAGCGTGATTTTAAACCGCGTCAAATAACGTCTTGGTAACTTGACGTATCCAAATTCAACGTGTGAATTTAAATGGATAGGAACAAATTCTTTTCAAATTACACACGTCTAGACTCACCTTTGTAGAGACTCTATGACCTATAAGCCAGACCAATAAGAACAAATTCAAATACATTATATTAATATGATGATAGAGACTGTATATGTTTAGCGAGCAGCAAACTATTGTTTGAATATTTTTGCCATTGATGACGATTGATTATTCTGTTTTATATTCTAAATAATAAAATCAAAATAAAGTTTTATTTCACTAATACATTTAGAGTAAATGTCATCGCCCAATAAATGATGATGTCGCTATGAAAAAAATTTTAATCTTTGAAATTTCCAAATGGAATTGAGATGTCTGTCAATAACCTTAAAGACTGTTTTGCACTAGTATCAGTACTAGTAAGATTTCACAAGAAGAGTCAGTCATTTTAATATTTGAACCTAGCGTGTTCACGAGAGGGATCAGTCCTTTTAAGATTTGAACCTAGAACGGTCACAAGAGGAGTCAGTCCTTGTCAGATTTTAACATAGCGTGTTCACGAGAGGGATTAGTCATAGTAAGATTTGAACCTAGAGCGTTCACGCGACGGATCAGTTCAAGTAAGATTCGAACCAAACGTGTTCACGAGAGGGATTAGTCATAGTAAGATTTGAACCTAGAGCGTTCACGCGACGGATCGGTTCAAGTAAGATTCGAACCAAACGTGTTCACGAGAGGGATCAGCCCTGTAAGATTTGAACCTATCGCGTGCACGAGAAGGATTAGTCCCAATAAAATTTTAACCTATAATGTTCACGCGAATGATCAGTACCAATAAGATTTGAACCTTCACGAGAGGATCAGCCTTAGTAAGATTTTAAACCTAGGGTGTTCTCGAGAGACACTATAATCCGTTAGTTGGCGCTTTTGATCACTTAAGTACTTACTGATAGGGTCATTTACATGGGAAAGCCAAATAAAAATCATTACATTTGAATTAATGCCAAAATCAATTTATTTAAAAGTTATGAATGTACCAGAAGACAGTTATTGTAAGCATATATAGTTGGGTGTTTTATGATGATTCATTAATTTTTTTAAAAAAAAAATTAATAAAATCGGACTTGATAACTGGTTCCATGTGTAGGAATATGTCTAATATAACGTATGTTTATCAAGGTAGATTAATTACAATCGCTTTTTTACTGATATATGTTCATCAAATAAGTCTGAAAAAAGAACGATTATTTTAATAATAATCTTCTTTATATAGGTAAAATGTGCTTTGTTTGTGTTAAATACTGTTATGACGTCACGACACGGGGTTTAAAATGCAGGCCATTTCGATTTGGATAAATGGAGATGTATTTAATTTTTGACGATATATTACTTATTTGAGATTTGATGTCAGTATGAAGGCTACAATATGACGAAATTAAATGGTTTATATCTAAATAAGGGCATACTAATAACATTTTTAACAGGGCATTCCTTTCATACGGCGGCATGGAAGGGCCAAATGAAAATAAAATCTAATTCGTCCGAACGATTTAACTAATTCGTCCGAACGAATTACTAATTCGTTCTAACGATTTAACAAATCCGTCCGAACGATTTATTAATTCGTTCGGACGAATTACCCAATTTGATCAGTTTTTCAGTTTTTTTATAACGTTTCAAATACTTTACTTTATCTGTCTCCCTGTCAAGAATAGTTCACCTACATTAATACGCCACCAGCTACAAGTGAAAGTACAGTATTGTCTCGATATGGGACCTGGGCTTCTAAAGGCCTCGTCCTTAAGACCTGTGACTTTCATTTTTAAATGACGGGTTCTTGGCAGAGTTCTCCCTCCGTAAGTGGAAGGTCTTGGGTTAGAACCCCAACCCACCACTGAGTGTGACCCAAGACTTTTAAGTTGGTAGTAATTGTTCCGTCAGCAAGCACTCGGCATTACGAAATGATAGTTTCGGTTCTTTCGAATGGGAACTTAAAATAAACGGTCCCGTGTCACTTTGGCGTGGCACGATAAAGAACCCTGCTGAATAATGTCATCAGCACAACACACAGGCAAAATTTTCCGCACCTTTGCCTATATCTGGCGATGATTCGATATAAGTGAAATATTCTTGACTGGGACGTTAAAACCAGTACTCAACTCGACCTTGGCAAAACCACAGTCAATTCTCAACAGTGGGACCCGTCCCGGGAACGGAAAATAAATGAATAAAAAACCAAGAATTAATTAACCCAACATGTTATTCATTATACTGTGCATGTTCACAGAACGGTGAAATTAAACAATAAGTCGCTGAGGACAATCGGTATATGTAAACTTAGTGATTTGCAAAATTAAAAGTTCGGCCGGATGAACAATGTAACTGGGTAAGTTAAAATCGACTGCTCTCTCTCTCGCTCTCTCTCTGTCTCTCTCTCTCTCTCTCTCTCTCTCTCTCTCTCTCTCTCTCTCTCTCTCTCTCTCTCTCTCTCTCTCTCTCTTTGGAAATCTGAACGATTTTTTAATTAATCCGAACTATTTAACTTATTCGTCCGAACGATTTAACTAATTCGTTCGGACGAATTAGTTAAATCGTTCGTACAAATTAGTAACTCGTTCGGACGAATTAGTTAAATCGTTCGTACGAATTAGTAATTCGTTCTGACGAATTAGATTTTTTTTTTCATTTGGCCCTTCCACGCCGCCGTACTTTCAGCTTTTAACATAAATGCGATCAGGAAAAAGATGTGTGGATGTTTAATCTTGTAATGTTAAGTTTGTATGAATAATGCAATACAATTAATGTGAAAACAATCAATAAAAGTTGCTATTAACTTGCATTAAAATAAACTGGTTTTTACATCACAAGTATGAGCAATGAAATTCAGCAGAGTTCAAATATTTATCTGATACGGACATACAAAACTGTAAATAGATAAACCACGTGGCGCGTAAGCTTGTGTAATGCGTAAAGCTGATATAGGTTAAATAGTGTTGATAAATAACAAGCTTAGAGATTAACAGAATATATTGACGTTTAAAATGCTTTTGATCTATAAAATTCCGTTTGTGACATAATTTATTTGTAGGAGCTACAGCTACCAATGATCTAGTGATTTTCATTTTAACAGCTGTAAATAGCGACTTAACATGCATGGAATAAAAACAAAAATGATTTTTTAAAAAGCGAAATATAAATAAAAACACTGACTTTTCTAAAAATGTTGTTTAAATTGTTATTTTTTACACTGACAGATGAAATACAAATACATCAGTAGTATATACAGCAAGCAAGAGGGATGAGATATCTTCCACTGACACACTTACATATACAGGAAGCAAGAAAGTCTGTTCCAAGGAGTGAGATAGCGCAAGAAAGTCTGTTCCACGGGGTGAAATAGCTCTATCTTTCGCTGACATATTAACAAAACCATTTCAAAACAAAGTGATGCACGAGAAAACAATAAGTGGTTAATTAAACTATCTATATCGAAGAATTATAACTAAGATTAGGTTCCAATCATAGCATTCAAAAGGTCTGCCGAAAACATATGTGGTCTGGATATCAAGAGCAACAAATAAATAAACATACAACACAACAACAACAACAATGCATTTTAAGTATGATTATTATGTATCAAAACACTATAGACACAAGGTTTACAGACATATTATAAATATAAAATTTTGAGTACTTTTGTACTGTAATTTATATCTTCATATTTTATTACCCCTGGTACCTTAGAAATGCACGCATTATAACTATAATTATTGTTATATCTTTTCAATTAGTTATTCTACAATTAACACAATTTTGTAATATTGATTTTTGAAAAGTGTATAGATAAAAATATAAAGTAAAATATGCAATTTAATTTATAGATGGTGAAAACATGAATGTTTAATAAGAACATGAATCTACAAAACTACAGAACAAGTTAGTTATTAAAGTGAGACCTCACCACGACTGGGGTAAATAGCGAATATGCTTTGAGTGTTTTTGATTAAACAATAAAGATGATCCAAACCATCCCAATACAGTTACCACCAATGGTTCATTAACATCTGTTATGTGTTTAGTTGTTAACAGATATTGATTCCGTTTATAGTGTAATATCTAATGATGATAAAATGAGTGACCCGGTTGGACTGATATGCTGACCGGATAAACTTTGGTTCGTTCAGATGCTTTAGTTCGTTTAAAAAACCAGTGTCGTAGATATCTTTGAAAAAATTGGTAAAATAATGAATTTGTGTAGGAAAATACCTTTCTTCAAAACAATGTAATGCAATTAGAAAAAAGTATGATAGAACAAAAAGTAGTTATAAAAAATAGTTATATAATGCAAAGGACAATATCTATGTAAATCGTGATTTGGAAATCACTGCAAAAATTAAGTTCTGCATCTTACAATATTTATAAACGGGCTAAAAATAGCATAAGTTAACAACTAGCTAATGACCATGAACTTACCTTGGACTCTCATCAAAACATAGCTAATGACCATGACCTTACCTTGTACTCTCATCAAAACATAGCTAATGACCATGACCTTACCTTGGACTCTCATCAAAACATAGCTAATGACCATGACCTTACCTTGGACTCTCATCAAAACATAGCTAATGACCATGACCTTACCTTGGACTCTCATCAAAACATAGCTAATGACCATGACCTTACCTTGTACTCTCATCAAAACATAGCTAATGACCATGACCTTACCTTGGACTCTCATCAAAACATAGTTAATGACCATGACCTTACCTTGGACTCTCATCAAAACATAGCTAATGACCATGACCTTACCTTGGACTCTCATCAAAACATAGCTATAAAACTAGAAATAAGTTCATGATCTTGGCCTGTGACTTTGGACAATGTAAGAAAGCAGTATCCAAATAAAGAATATCTGAGCATTCAGAAGAAAAATTGGAAATTAATGTAAAGGGCGCACACAAACAGGCAATCACACATACACGCTCTACTTTGTGCTTTGACATGAGTATACCTTACTTTAGGGCAGATGAGCTTAAACTAAATAATAAGAGGGAGAGGGTTGTTGGGTCACATCACAGCCATAAGCATGAACACTAACAAATAGTTTTAAAACAATCATAAAGATGTATTTTACAAAAATAGAGATAAATTAAAGCCTTATGAACACAAAACGCGATAAACGGATGTTAAAGACACATTGTTGCTAGAGAGAATATCTTAAAATAGAACTTAAAAAGCGTGTAGCTCTATTCGTCAAGTGCACATAAATAACAAAATAATAATTGTATAATTGTTTTGCTTTTAAAGCATCAAAATTACACCGCGGGAGGAATCCAATTTGTACGAACCGATGCACCAAGCTTCGTGAATTTATGTAAAATCTTAAGATAGTCTTTATTTAGCTTGAGGGCTGTCTACCTCATCAAACTGACTGAACACTAAGGCTTTTATAATCTGTTGTGTCATATGGAATATTCTTAGTAACAACAATATTTTGTTTTTATTTAATACTTCGTGGCCTTTTTGTAGTAATGAGAAATAAAGAAAATTGTAGGTAAAATATACATTTTTACACAGATCTTTCAGAAAACATCATGTAAACTAAAACAGATACATATTTTAATTTTTTTTTAAATTTATTTCCACTTACGTTATTAGGTAGATTGGCATGTTCTTTTTTTTATCATAGTTGTAACCTGAAGTATAAACATTGGAACACTGGGGAAGATTGTAAATGAAAGGCGAGTATTAAAGTTCGATTATCATAAGCTTTAAATTATGCTTTATAATTACACATTTTAATCACATCATCACATAAAACACGTATCATCATTCACATAAAACACATATCATCATTGTGAATAATAAAATCTCTAGATTAAATAATACCTTTGAATATGGATTACGTAGATAGAACAGTTTAGAACTGAACAATTGTATGGAGAAAGAAAAGTCAATGACACAAACACGTTTACAATTGCCAAGTTCTGATAAACGCGATTGTGGCATTGAAACTAGTCTACAACTATTTTCACATTTTTTAAGTTGAATTCTAAAAGGATTCTGCATTTAAACAGAGAATAATTAAATTCAGTCCAGCGTTGGAATTTTTTTTACGTCTATGACCTTTTAGACGAATTTTTTTTACCGCATAAGTCACACGTCATACGTTATTACCCCCCCCCCCCCCCAGGAAACCGACGTCACCTGACAACTAGGTCAAATATTCAGTCTGTCGCCATATTTGTCTTACTTGACGTAAATGGTATCATTTGTTTTCTTTATTAAAACGTGAAAGTTGTTAAATATTTAGGATTAGTCTTAAGATCTACAGTCATAAATGATTATCGTGATGACAGCAGCGAATTTGAGTTTTTGAATTTGCAGGTGCATCATATCATTTGTGAATATGTTACGCTGATGACAGGGAAATGTCCCCACTAAAGTACAGGAACATCAACGGATGGCTACCAGCTGGAACCACTTTATTTTTGGCTTCTGTAAGTTAATGTATTGTTGATAGTGGTAACAACGTGTTATTCGAACTCGGATGCCTCATTTTTGTCCAAACATATCTTGCCCCTCCCTGACGTCGGTTTCCTGACAACTAGGTCAAATATTCAGTCTTACTTGACGCAAACGGTGCCATTTGTTTTCTTTATTAAGAAATGACATTCGTTTTGTCAGTGTTCATGCGTTATGAACGACATTGGGCTGTCACAAACTTTACAGAAACGGCTTTGCCGTTCATGCAATTTGCGACAGCCCACTGTCGTTCATAACGCCTGAACACTGACAAAAAGAATGTCATTTCTTATATTTACATTTCTTTAACCATTTCAGTTCAATTGCAGATGATATATCCTAAAAATCACCTTTTAAATATGTCAGTTTACTGCCAACCTCCACATCGTCAAAATGGAATATCCCAACGGCCTTCATTGATACGCCTCCATGACGTCAGAAAGCTCAGAAAGGTCATCAGTGTCCATAGCATATGACCGCAAAGAAGAGTAATAGCGTCATAGAAAAAAGATAATAGCAATTTTAAATATCAAAAACGTGAAAGTTGTTAAATATGTAGGATTAGTCTAAGAACTGCAGTCATAAATGAAGATCGTGATGGCAGCAGCGAATTTGAGTTTTGTGAACCTGCAGGTACATCGTATCATTTGTGGATATGTTAGGCTGATGACAGGGAAACCTAAGATACAGGAACATCAACGGATGGCTACCAGCTGGAACCACTTTATTTTTGGCTTCTGTAAGTTGATGTATTGTTGATAGTGGTGACAACGTGTTATTGATTAATATTTTTGTACGGGTTAACATTTCTGCTTCGAACACGGATCCAAATATATTTTGCTCCTCCCTCAGCAGCTTGAAGCCATCGTCATTTATATTTTAAAACACATTCGCGGGCAATTAGTGTAAGTTGTACCGCTCCGATGTGTTTGCATGTTTGCAAGCTCTATTTGAAAATAATATTAATATATGCAAGTGATACATGTACGTACTACACACATGCACACCGAACGATTTAGAAATGATGGCGGCACTAACATGCAAAGGTACCGGCGGTTGTCATGGGCATCCAGCTGCATTGCATTGAGATTAATGCGCAGTTCTGTACTTTCTTGAAATCATGTGTGAGTTGTATAAAAAAATAAGTTTAATGTTATAAATATTGTATTTATTTTTTTAATTTGATTATAATTGGAATTTAATTATATGAATAATTGTAATTTTTTTCGGTCTATGACCCCTTAAACAGAAAACAAATTACAATAATTCCTTAAATAAATAAATGGTGGTTTCTTTATCAAAACGAAGCTGCTAACACAATAAAAGCAAAAACCGAAAACAAAGCAGAACTTCTACCAAGTATAGGATTGACCAGAATTTATCAGAATAACTTCATAAAAACTCGCTCATCAACTTTCTTTAGAGATATTCATCTTGTATAAGCCATTATTTTAAAAATAAAAAAATCCATACACACATAGTGACTAGATGGCCCTGGCCCCGGTTTTACAATCATTCCTTAACTAAGATTTTCCTTACTTAAATATGGCGAATTTGAATTTTAATAATTTGTTTATTTGTTCGGATATTCAGGAATTTTGAAGATCACTTAAATCTTGTAACTTCTGTTTTTAGTTCAATCACAAATATTTGTCAATGAAAAAGAGGCTGTCAAATTTGCTAAATTTAAGTTTAGAAAATTCTTAGTTACGGAATAATTATGAAACTAGGGCCTATTATTTTAAAGAAAATAAATAAAATATGCCTATAAGCTTCTTTCGTTTTCTAACACTTATGTTTATCACAAGAGTTTGAAATTTGAAGTACCATGGCGGTTAATTTTGAAACCATAGAGGCATAAATTTAACATTTTTGGATCTGCCATACTAGTTAAAGTTTCAGTCATTTTCTTATCATTAATTAATATAACTAAAGCAATAAGTTTTTAAAAAAAAAGTTAAACAATCACGGCTAGATTTCTTTTTACTCAGCGAAAGCTTTCTGCTGCAAGTTCATAGTGTTCTTATAGAACCTGGGTATAGATCGGATCATTCTATGCTTATTTTGAAATTTAAATTAAATCATTTCATCAAAGGCAAGGAATTATGGAAATTTAACTCGAGCTTATTAAATGACCCAGAGTATGTAAAACAAATGAAAAAAATGTATACTTAAAGTAAAACAACAATATGCGCTCCCTGTATATAATGTAGAAAATATTCATGAAATTAAAAATGAAGAATTAATGTTTAGAATAACCTATCAACTTTTCTTAGAAACGCTTTTAATTGAAATAAGGGGTGAATCAATCTCATATGTGTCATATGCTAATAAACAAAGACTAGTGAAAGAAAAAGAACTATTTGAAAATATTAATACTATAGAATCAAAATCCTCTATAACAGATACTGAAATTGCAAGTTTAGAATTAAATAAAAATGAACTTGAATTATTAAGAAAAACAAAATTAAAAGGCAATATGGTAAGGTCAAGAATTCAATTTATTGAAAAAGAAGAAAAACCATCAAATACTTTTGTAATTTGGAAAATAAAAATTTCACTTCAAAAACTATAAATAAAATCATTACTGATGACAAAAAAGAAATGACAGAACAGTTCAAGATTTTGAATGAAATTAAACAATTTTATGAAAAGTAATATACCGAAGTCCCAATCGAAAAACACAACTTAAAAGAATTATTTCATAATATTTTCATTTGCCTTGTGAAATTCCCATAGATGCAAGCTTGAGAGCCATTGTAATTATTACTGACAATGAATGCCAAAAAATTTTGTCACTCCGTGTATATGAATACATATAAAATGAAATATACAACCCAGAACTACATTATCGTAGGTAAACAAACAGGACTGTCACGTCACATTTGTTTACATTCGAGACGAGACTGAAAAACACATTTACGAGATATTACAAAGTTCATTAATATTCTATTAATCAAAGAAATTAATAGAATAATATTTTGATAACGTATATAGGCACCTTACTGATATTCACCGTAGTATTGACATTGTGAGAGACAGAGTGGTGTTTTTGATGGCCTGTTGAAAGAACAGACAACAACAGATCAGTCAAAACCATCAAACCACAAATTTTTTTTTGAACAATCGGATCTTTAAAAAATTCTTCCTACTTTGACAAATTTAAAGCTGCTATATCCCCTATTATTTTGAGACCATGTGTAATGGAACAACTTGTCAATCAATTTTGTGTCTCGAGGGATGTAAATTTCAAGTGATGTAAATTTCAATTGTAATTAGATTCACGCATGTATGCCACATCCAGTGAAAATTGTTTGTTTCACATGCTGTGTTTGTTGATCGGAAAAAGTGAAAAATCATCTACATGCTTTTAATCAGTTTACAAGGGATACAAGGGATACAATATGAACTCCTCAAAAGTATAATACAATGTACATGGTTTAAGTACTACACAACTCCTTGGTAAACTTAAAACGATAAATTTCTTACTTTGAAAGATATTTGCACTACACCAGGCGTAAAGAATAAGTATACTTCTTACTGCTTTGCTGTCTACATTTGAATGATACCGAGTATGAAGCTCGGCACATTATGTTAGAGTGAATCTCAACCTAACAATGTCGACATTTCAGAAAAAATCTCTCGGTAAATCCCTGTCTACTCACATATCACAGATTCGAAACCAACATTCTTGGCCATTGAAAATTATCCCTCTGCTACAGTTCCCACCTTCCCGTTTCAGATTCACAAATTTCACTTCCGACATTTAGCCAGCAATCTTTTACTCCAAACTTCTTTGCAAATTGAAATGGGGCCACATAGGTGCACCTGATTTTGGACTGAAATATAGTCCACAAATAACAATACATTTATCGTTGATATTCAATTTTTATATTTATTATTTATATCCAATATTCTAAAAAATTCACTATGTTAATGAAAAATCGAGAAAATACAATCAAAATACCTGATAACACTATAATTTTTCAAACCAAAACTCCCCGTTGTTACCCCACATTAAAAATATTGCGGATTAATAATGTGTCGTACTCGGTCTAAAATTCAGCTGTTGCGTCTACAGGACTCCCCCGATGTGCATGTGTTATAGATGGGAATTTTTTTCTTAAACTAAATGAATAATTTTTTTTAAAAAATATTAAACAAAGATATAACAATTGAAATGTTTTAAAATGGTGTTCATTGTCAGTATGAAGGCAACAACTTTGCAAGCAAACTTATCTACGATACTGTGTCATGGAAATTTTTACATGGTGTATTAGATTTTTTTTAATTTCGGCCCATCGATAAAACAATGGATTAAAGTTTTTTATACGAACATCAAATCATCTATAGTACAGAATAACTTTTTATCAGCTCCATTTAAAATCAACAGAGGAGTGAGACAGGGTGACCCCATCTCTGGTTACTTATTTTTATTATGTGCTGAAATACTAGGAATTTTAAGAAGAGAAAATATAGAAATAAAAGAAATAAAAATAAATGATGTTGAACATAAAATATCACAGTTTGCTGATGATACTACTTTTATCCTTGACGGTTCGAAAAATTCTTATGAAGAAGCAATTAAAACGCTTGATTGTTTTGCTAGTATTTCCGGTCTTTTTATAAATATTTCGAAATGTAAAACTATTTGGATCGGATGCAGAAAGTATTGTGGCGAAACCTTTAACCACAGATTGAAAAATACAATTGACGATAAATTTACACTTTTGGGAATACATTTTAGTGTAGTTTTAGATGATATAGTTAAAATTAATTATAACAAAAAAATAAGTGAAATTAAAAATATTCTTAAAGCATGGAAAATGAGATCATTAACACTCCTTGGAAAAATTACAGTTACAAAGAGTTTAAACTCAATTATCTTTTTATCACTTTACCAAACCAAACGGAAAAAGTTATTGTAGAGTTAAAAGCAATATTATTTAATTTTTTGTGGGGTGGAAAATGTGAGAGAATAGCCAGAGATACCTTAATACGAAGTTATTGGAATGATGGTTTAAAAATGATAGATCTGGACGCCTTTATAAATGCTTTAAAATTAACTTGGATAAGACGAATCTTAAAACAAAACTCGAAATTCATAAATATAATGAAATGTTATAATTATGATATTTATAAAATTGCTTTTGGGGGATCTGACTATCACATGGACAGCCACAGATATAAAAATCGATTTTGGACAGATGTATTTCATGGTTTAAATGAATTAAATAAAAAAGAAAAACCAAAAATATGGTCGGATATTTTCAAAAGCTGTATTTGGAATAATCCCTTTTTTAAAATAGGAAACAAGTCGTATCAATTTGATAGGTGGATTGAAAAAAAAGTATTTTTCGTTTCAGACCTACTAAAAACAAATGTAATATACTATTCATATGAGGAATTTATAAGAATATTTGATGTAAAAACCAACTTTCTGGAATATAACAGTGTTTTAGAATCTATTAAAGATGCTTTATCAGAGCTAAAAATACTCAAATCATTAGATTTCCAACCAGCCCCATTTATATCATTTCAGTTAAAGACAATTTTAAAATCACAAAAGGTGCAAAAGATATGTATTTATCCTTTATTGATAATAGAAATACGATAAGTGAAAGCAAATGGGCGAATACATTCAACTTAGAATCAAAAGAAATAAGAAATATTTATTACCTCCCTTTTTACACATCTCTCCAGTGGTTTCAATATAGAATTAACAAAAAAATATTGGGAGTCAATTCATTTTTGAAGAAAATCGGTATACAAATAAATGATAAATGCTCCTTTTGTAAGATAGAACCCGAAACTATTTTTCATCTTTAATACATGTAGTTTTATCAATACATTAATAACTTATTTTTTTTAATTATGTTTTTATTTTGTGACATAAATACATACAAATACAGTTACAACCACCAAACTTTATCTAGTAACTAATACATGTACTTTAATTACATAATTACAATTACTTAAATACTACACTAAAAGTTGTTTATATAAAGTTCGTGATAAAACTACATGTATTAAAGGTTTGCAGTACTTTCTTGATTTCATATAATTTCACAGGCATCGAAATAGATAAGCAACCTTTGCTTGTATAGCTCGTGGTATTGAAAACTTACTAGCAACAAACTATTTTTTTGTTTTCGTTTTTTTTTTTTTTTTTTTACAGTGATTATGATCACACCACTATATACAATATTAACAAACAATATCATTATAAACTTAACTTGAAATATCTTATTTAATATTTTATTTTTTCATCTAAGTAGAAGAACGAGTGATGTTTGCGCTCATTTTTCGCTTGTTTTTAAGTAACAAGTGAAAAAACGCTTTTTATCTTAAGTACGATGCTATCACATTGATTGAGTTCTATAATAATAATGACTAGTTCTACAATTATCAACCGAAGACAAGAGGATAAAATAAGCACTATAACAGCCTAATTCTGTTTATATCAACATTTCTGTTGGTAGACGAATATTTGATCTGACTTCTTGTTACAGTATATTTTGTGAAATATAAAGATTAAAAAATCTTGAAAGTAAGCAGACTCAGTTCCTTAGGAAGTAGACCCAACCGAGCCAGAAAATCCAAGTTACTCAAACCAAACTTGTTTTACTAATAACTTTTTACTATCTTTAAAACATTATAACTGACCTATTGAAAGTGAAAGGGAGAGAAATCTTTGTTCTGTTTGATTATACCAGTGCTTCTTTTGCTGTTCTAGAATACGTCTTTTAAAACCAATTTCAGTTGTTCCCATTAGTTTAAACAATGTTTATTTCATTAAATAATAAATAATGAATGGGCCATCTTAAAAGATAAATAAATAAATAAATAAAAAATAAATAAATAAATGTAAGCTGTCAATGATTTAATATAAAGAAAAACAGGAAAAAGAAAGGGAAAAACAAAAACGTTGCTCCTTTTTTCTATCTATTATTTATTAAAGAAACTTTTTGTATTAAAAGATTACTAGGTACAAATCACAACTATCACTGTTTAACATGTCCCAACTCGACTCTAGCAGTATGTTTGTTGCTTGTTGCATGTGTCACATTTTTTTGACTGCACCAGTACTCCTATACTATCGATTGGATTTTGATGAACATTAACAGTAATATTGTATATATTGTTTTCCTGTTCTAGTTAGACGATTTCTCTTGGAGTTACGGTCCTTTTGATTTGTCGATGAAAATTTTTGTCCTTACAAGACCTCTGTTATTCCAATTCAAAACGCAATGCATAAAGTTCATGGACTTCCTTAAGAGTTATAATTTTTCTATTATCATTTTTGACTGAGTAAATTTTTCAAAAATCTCTCTCTCTCTCTCTCTCTCTCTCTCTCTCTCTCTCTCTCTCTCTCTCTCTCTCTCTCTCTCATCCCGTGCATTTGATTATCCATGGTAATATGGTCCCCTGAACGGGTTATAAGGATACCACGTAATACGTACATGTAATACGGAGAGTAATGGCCGCCTACTTGTTCTGCTGCAGGCATTGCAGTGTAATTATAATCTGCAGGCCTTCAAAAAAGCGATAACAGTAATGAACTAATTAGATCTAATAAGAATTAGAAGGATTTTTTATTTCATTAAATTCGGATAACTTCGAATTAACGGCTAAAGGGGAACAACTATCATAGAAACGTCGTCTGCATAATGGCGAAAAAGTTTGCGAGCCAGCCTCTACAATATTCCAGCAAAATCAGACCATTATTATCTTAGGATTTCAAAGTCGATTTAATCAGAAAAAAGTTGTAATAAAATCCTAAGGCGCCGAAGGAAATACGAAACCCAGGACGCTTATGCCATCCCGTATACCCCGGGAAAATCCCGAAAAATTACCATTTTGGCAAAATACTAGGAATTTGATTGTTTAAACGCAAAATCATACCATCCCGTACATTTGATTTTTCCCAGGTAATACGGTCGCCGGAACGGGTAATACGGATGCCACGTGAACGGGTAATACGGAGGGTCTAACCTATCAAGTAATGGTCGTCTACTTGTCCTGCTTCAGGCATTGCGGTATAATTTTAACCTGTTGGTCTTCCAAAAAAGCCGCACAAAAGTAATAAACGATTTTTTATTTCATTAATTACTGAATATTTTGAAATTCAAATTTTATGTCTGTCGTTAGAAAATAAAATACGAATAAAATTCAAGTGTGATAACTTCGTGTCTACGGCTAAAGCGGGAAAACTCTCATAGAATCGTCGTCTGTATACTAGAAACTTCTACACTATTCCAGCAAAATCAGACCTTCATTATCTGTTGATCTATCAGACCAAAGTGATATTAAATTTGTGCCGAAGTAAATACGAAAGCAAGGACGGTCATACCATTCCGAATACCCCGGTAAAATTCCGATTGACTATTATAATATAGTATATGTTTGTGAAAAGTTTGGATGTCATATTATTTGCAAATGTATCTATGTTATGTTGTATGACAATATGATCCATTTAAAGATATTTTTGGACTTCATATCTTTTTCAATGTGTCATACATTACAAATTAAACAATCTCGTTTGTTAATTGATATCATATGCATACATTGTAAAACTCTAACGTTACTTCAAATGATGTTTTGAAGGCTAGGAGTTTCCTCCCTTCGACCTCCAACTTAAGTCAATCTTCATTTTGTTTATATATGTTTTTTAACTAGACAAAATTTGCCGCCAAAATACTAATACATATTTTTTTTTTTTTACCTTGCCTGGTACACCCACTTTAGAGCAGGTTAATTGACAGGCGACTAACAAACGTTAAAAAGTAAAGGCAAATCTTCAAAAACGTTATCTTGTCTATCCTGTACCTCTGAATTAGTATCATTGTTCATATATTTCCGTCCTTTATTTTTGTAATCGGTCGAGAAAATTACCCTTGCGGTTTAAGAGGTTTGGTAAGGTAAGCTCGTCTAGGGTGCATTCTGAATTTTATCTTTATCGTTTCCGGTTTTGAAACCCAATTAACTCGACAATAATCTTGCAAAGTGGTTCAAACTGTCTTTGACGTTACACGTCGTTCTATTATCCTGTTTTATTTTCCATCTTAAACATGCATGAAATATGTAGAAACATTTAAAACAATAAGTTCAAATTTTCTCTCACCCTAAAATTGTTTGACGGTTTTGTGGTGGTCAGAACAACTGTTATATTTAAAAAAAATTCCGAATTTTCCGATATCAACTGGTTTGGTGTCGCCTCATTTCGCTGTGGACATATAAGTGGAACTGTAGAAAAATAACTGGTCTCGAACATTGGGTAAATGTTTGTCTTCTAAATTATTTAATTAATTAAAAGTGCCATCGCCACTGGTTTGAAAAACCATATCGATTTTGATGTTTGCTGACCTCTTCTGTCATTTTCAAAACGGGACTATGTGACCTACATTTTTGGAGGACAAATAATTTACCTATCGATCAAAAGAAACCTTTTCTATGGTTTCATTTAACAATATGCAGTGAAGTAGGTAATTGCTCATGTGACTAATGTGTCGAAGAGATTTGAACTACTTAGATTGGGTCAATATCGTCGTATATCTGCCGTTTTTGTAACTGCAGTAGATATTCCAGAAAACTGAAAAAAATAACAGCAATAAATTTACAATCACTAGATGATCTTCAAATTGTCACCTTTTATACAACATAGCAGCATGAGTTGGTGTAGCGGGATGTATTTTTGACGTCATATTTTTCGTAACGAGTTGACCCGGGTTTCACAATCATTTCTTAACTAAGAATTTCCTTAGCTGAAATATTTGGTTAAGATTGTGGATATTCCGAAATTTAATGTGCTTATAACATCTGTTTTAAGTTTTATAACAAATGTTTATTTGTAATTTAAAAAGAGATTGCCAAAATTTGCTAAATTTTATTTAACGAAAATCTTAGTTAAGGAATGATTGTAAAACTGAGACCCAGTACATGTACATTATTGTTCCAATAGAATGTCAATTGACTTTCATCACCACGTGACTTAATTCAGGGCACATTTTGCCGGTTTACTTGTAAACATAAATTTATATGTTTGAACTTATATATATATATATTTGGATCGATTGAAAATGTATTTACTAAATGGAAATTTATTTTTTTCTTCTATTTTTTGTAATAACAAAGGCGATTTGGAAATAGAAATTAAATTTTATTCACTAAAAATCGGCGGTTAAAGCGTGATGGTTGCACGGTGAATCTGAGTGACCGTAATTCAAGTTTTTTTATCAGATGCATTCCGATGTAACTTTAAAACCTAGCAATCTAATGTAAAAGTTTAACTTCTTCCCGTATTGCTCATAACTAAAATGTTGGATAAAATGTTATTATTTGTAATTTAGATGTTACTGTCAATATATTGTCATATACCATTTTTTAAGTTTAATAATAAAATACATTCAAATACGGTATATGACATTTCAAAAGACTTTTAATTTCTATCTTAAAACAATTTAAAATATTTTATGCTAGTATAAGTTCCAATTTATGTGGTAAATACGATTCATCACTACAAGCCTCTTTACCATCAGTGTTAACAATTACAAAGCAGTCACGTGAATTAGGTTGAAATTAATATCCAAATCGGCAAGAACTGAATCTACAGGAGATATGACGTAGTAGGTTTTATAACAAGATAATCGGGGGATATGTAGTTTATGTAAATATAATGTATTGGATAGTATTATCATGATGCAATGTATATTATTGCTGGGGGAGCTTAAAAGAAGGCTTAAATCGGAATATCTGGAAATACTTTGTTTAAACAATCTTTAAAACGTTGTTTAATGTGAGAATAGTACATCTGGTAATCTGGTGCTTCAACTTTGAAGTTTGATTGATACAACACGGAATTATGCTTTCCATGGTTACGTTCGGCGAGTTTTCTGTGTGGTTGGGTTACGGTAACTTTTAAATCGGTAACTTATTGTCAAGTATACAAAGTTAAATTGACACATTTGTCGTAAATTTTGCGCAAAAAGTTTAACTGTTGACATAATGGCATATATATGGATAACGTTACGAAGTAAAAATCTATAATAACGTCTCGATCACATGTCTATCCCGAGTCGATAATTCGATATGTGAGAAACTTTTCCTATGTGTTAACAATAAATGAAGATTTAATGTATGCCAACATTCCCGAAGTATAAGGGAAAAACCAGAAAAAAATGTGGTAATTAGTTTAACAACATTACACATTGTCCATTCCTCTGAAATTCTTTCGGTTTTATTTTCTCATCAAGCTGTTTTTGGGTTTGTTTGTTTGTTTTAGAACCTTCAAACATACTTTGAACACAGCAAAACAGATTAAAGAAAGGCATCAAACGTAAATAAAGAGATTAACATAATATCGGTGTATGATAGAAACAGAACACGCAATCGAGAACACGAGACATTACATGTTTATGACAGAAACAGAAAACGCAACCAAGAACACGACAAAATATATGTTTATGACAGATACATCAAACGCAACCAAGAACACGACAAAATATATGTTTATGACAGATACATCAAACGCAACCAAGAACACGACAAAATATATGTTTATGACAGATACATCAAACGAAACCAAGAACACGAAACAATACAAGTTAAGGAAAGACACAAAAATGACAATCAAGAAAATTACACAATACAAGTTAATGATAGACACAATAAACGCAACCAAGAACATGGCACAATACAAAATAATTATCAAAAAGCAAATGTCACCAAGAGCACGACACAATTCAAGTTAATTACAGACAAAAAAACGCGACCACAACACGCCACATATAAAGTTTGTGATAAAAGAACAAGGAATTACAAGTGTATATGCACTTAAATAACCGATCTTCGGCAAGCAAACTTACCACCCCAGAGGAGACTAAAGAGAATGTTGATATAATTCTATGTTTCAAAGAAAAACTTTCATTTATTGACAATTTTTTATCCCAAAAAACTGCCGCAGTTATTTAATTAATCTTAAAAAACGATAATTTTCAGTTACTTAAGTTACGCCCTTTCAGGAAATATGAAGTAATGGTTACTTTGGGTCAAAAAATTTTAACCTATACCGTGCGGTCAGTTTTGAGATGGCAGAACAGCATACATTTAGAAAAACAACCAATATACATCATGCAAACTAACAAACTTTCTCGCACAAGGATATGTCTGCGACTGGCTTGAACCTAAGTGATGAGAGGGGCTTTGATCCATTAACACGCGATTGAGACCAGTTGGACACAGAATCCCCGTTATACACAAAAGGATTCTTTTTTCCAACGAACAAAAAATGAAAGACAGCTTGTAATTTGACCATTGTCGCTGTGTCTTTTGAAGAGTGTTTTTAAATAAAGGCAGTGTGTAGTTCTGTAGTGAAACCACGATAATTAAAAACATTTCACCATAACTTTTAATCTGATGTAGAAACGAGGTAACACAATATCTCATCAGCATGAGACAATTAGTGTAACGAAACAATTACGATTTACCAGAAATTGGAGAAAATACTGGCTATAACTAAACAAGCTTAAGAGGTTTGTCATTATTTTAATTTGTTTTATGACAACCTTTAAAGACAAAGCCAGTGAATATTATTTGTTCATAAAAAAAAATCTGAAAGATTAAGTTGAAATTTAACCAGAACAATTTAAAAAGAAACTTAAAATCATTTTGACAAGTTTAATGTGTAAATGCTTATATTAAAAATTGTTGATCTTTACGTAAAAAATCAATAATCTTAGATCGTGTTTATCAGAAATTAGAACAACTATGGTCCCCGCACGTGTTTTTATAACAGGATTGTAACAACCAATGGTACCAGTACGTGGCAGGATTGTAAAAATTAACGATGTCAGTATTGTACCAATTAATGGTACCAGTGCGTGTCAGGATGTAACAATCAATGGTCCCAGTACGTGTCAGGATGTAACAATCATTGGTCCCAAAATGTGTCAGGAAGTAACAATCAATGGGCCCAGTACATGTCAGGATGTAACAATCGATGGTCCCAGTATGTGTCAGGAAGTAACAATCAATGGGCCCAGTACATGTCAGGATGTAACAATCGATGGTCCCAGTATGTGTCAGGATGTAACAATCGATGGTGCCAGTACGTGTCAGGATGTAACAATCGATGGTGCCAGTACGTGTCAGGATTGTAACAATTAGTGGTCCCAGTACGTGTCAGGATGTAACAATCAATGGTCCCAAAATGTGTCAGAAAGTAACAATCAATAGGCCCAATACATGTCGGGATGTAACAATCGATGGTCCCAGTACGTGTCAGGATTGTAACAATTAATGGTCCCAGTACATGTTAGGAAGTAACAAACAATGGTCCCAGTATGTGTCAGGATGTAACAATCAATGGTCCCAAAATGTGTCAGGATGTAACAATCAATGGGCCCCATACATGTCAGGATTGTAACAATCAATGGTCCCAGTACGTGTCAGGATGTAACAATCGATGGTCCCAGTACGTGTCAGGATTGTAACAATTAATAGTTTTAGTACGTGTCAGGATTGTAACAATTAATGGTCCCCGTACGTGTCAGTACGTGTCAGGATGTAACAATCCATGGTCCTAGTACGTGTCAGGATGGTAACAATCCATGGTCCTAGTACGTGTCAGGATGGTAACAATCAATTGTCCTAGTGCATGTTTAACAGTCAGAAGTGTAAATTTCAAAGGTCTCCTTACGAGGAGTGAAAAAATCAATAGCCCCAGTCTATGTATATATGTCAAAAGCGTAACAATTAATGGCACTACTCCAAGGGTTTAACAATCAATAGTCCAAGTACTTTTTCATCTGTCATTAGTGTAACAATTAAAAGTCCCAATACATGTTTTTGTAAGGAGGGTAACGTGTGAACGTGTTTATCTGTATGGAGGTAAACGTGTGAACGTGTTTATCTGTATGGAGGGTAACGTGTGAACGTGTTTATCTGTATGGAGGGTAACGTGTGAACGTGTTTATCTGTATGGAGGGTAACGTGTGAACGTGTTTATCTGTATGGAAGGTAACGTGTGAACGTGTTTATCTGTTTGGAGGGTAACGTGTGAACGTTTTTATCTGTTTGGAGGGTAACGTGTGAACGTGTTTATCTGTATGGAGGTAAACGTGTGAACGTGTTTATCTGTATGGAGGGTAACGTGTGAACGTGTTTATCTGTATGGAGGGTAACGTGTGAACGTGTTTATCTGTATGGAGGGTAACGTGTGAACGTGTTTATCTTTATGGAGGGTAACGTGTGAACGTGTTTATCTGTATGGAGGGTAACGTGTGAACGTGTTTATCTGTTTGGAGGGTAACGTGTGAACGTGTTTATCTGTATGGAGGGTAACGTGTGAACGTGTTTATCTGTAGGGAGGGTAACATGTGAACGTGTTTATCTGTATGGAGGGTAACGTGTGAACGTGTTTATCTGTATGGAGGGTAACATGCGAACGTGTTTATCTGTATGGAGGGTAAGAATCAAAGGTCCAGTTTGTATTTGTTCATATACGTGTTTCTCTCTCAGGAGTGTTACAATCGATGAGTACGTATATCTGTCAGAAGTGTGAAGATACATCGTCCCAGTGCGTGTTTATCTGTCAGAAGTCTAAAAATAAATGGTCCCCGTACGTGTTTATCTGTCAGAAGTGTAAAAATAAATGGTCCCCGAACGTGTTTATCTGTCAGAAGTGTAAAAATAAATGGTCCCCGTACGTGTTTATCTGTCAGAAGTGTAAAAATAAATGGTCCCCGTACGTGTTTATCTGTCAGAAGTGAAAAAATTAATGGTCCCAGTGCCTCCAAACTGCAAAGTGTAACAATCAATGGTACCAGTACGTGTTTATCTGCAGGTGTGTAATAATCAAAGTTATATGCCGGGAGTGTAACAATAATTGTCGATATACGTGTTTTTTCTCTCAGGAGTTTTACAATCAATGATCCAAGTACGGTTTTTATCTGAAAGGAGTGCAACACACTGAATCTCAATAAATCCTAGCATTAAGGTCGCCGGCCAATAGCAATTAAAACTGCCCGCATATAGTGATATTAAAGTCACCAAAGGCAAGAACACGAGAAGGTTCCTTCCCAGAAACAGAATTTCTATATCCTTATTCTAAAAAAAATTATGACAGTCGTTTCTAAAATGTAATGTACGTTACTGTCACCAGTGAAGGGTACATAATAAAAACCTTACAATTAGTCATGTAATTACACAAATTCATATTGCTGTTTTTATTAATGGAAAACATATAATGCAAATTAATTGAAAATTATACCGAAAACATTTAATGCGCACGATTCTAACTGTATTTGGGATTTGAACTGTTGTCGCCATGTATTGTATTTGATTAATATTTGGCCTAGTCGATATATAGATCAGAGAGTTTTTCCTAAAGTTTTATAATATACACATGCACATATGGAGTATTACTGTAAAAATAACATCCACTATACCATAAAAGAAATACATACATACATACATATATATATATATATATATATATATATATATATATATATATATATATATATATATATATATACCATAATATGTGAGAATTGTCTTATAAAAGATTCATCCGTAAATAAATCAAAACTTGGTTCATGGTTATGATTAAGAGTTGAGTTTAGTAATGGTGTTTAACGTCTCAGTCAAAGAATATTTCACTTATATGTAGACGTCGCCAGCTATTGTCGAAAGCGCAGAAATTTTGTCTGTGCGTTGCGATGATGGCATTATACAGCAGATTTCTTTATCGTGCCAAGCCTACCGTGACCCGGGACCTCGTTTATTTTAAGTTCCCATCCGAAAGAACCGTGACTTTCATTTCGTAATGCCGAGTGCTTGGCGAAAGAACGGTCACTACCCACTTTCAAGTCTTGGGTCAGACCCGGTCGGGGTTCAAACCCACGACCTCCAACTTACGGAGCTAGCACTAAACCAACTGAACTACCGCAGTGGTGGTTATGGTTAAGGATGTATATACGACACCATGCTTTTTTCTCATGATGGTATAAATAAAGATTTATTAGTTTCATGTGATATTTTCTTTGCAGTGTAACTTCGATTCCATATTGAATTTCAACCGTTATTCCAAATATATATCAAAATGCAGGTCAAAATTGTTGTAAAAGGTAATGTATGTGATTGTAATGTACTCTATGTTGAACTAAAGAATATGGAAGTATGTGAGTCTAGAATTGAAGAAGAAGAAAGTAGTGAGGCTGATAATGATATTGTGCAATATGTATTTGAGGTTTGTGACTTTGTAGCAGCAGGGTATGAGGGAATGTGGTATGTTGGAAGGGTTCTAGATGTGGATATTGATGATAAACAGTACAAAATTGATTTTGTGGAAAAGAAAAACAGCTGTGTCAGTGGCCCAGTAAGTCCAATGTTATTTAGATTTCACAGCAATATGTGCTTTGTAAATCTAAACGTATTTTTAAGTTAAAAAATGCAGACAACGAAATTATTTGGGAAAGATATAATAGTTACAAAAAATGAAATATACGTTACCAGAATCCATGCCATTTAAAAGTTATAAACGATGCGACAAATAAAACAACAATCTGTTTTTGGTTTTAAATACTTTACCAATTGTTCATTTTAAAGTGGGTGTAAGTTTTGCTCAGATATGTTTTAAAGGACAGATAGTCTTGTTTTAAATACTTTACCTTACGGAAATTTGCGTTACATTAAATTTGAATATTACAATTTCTTCGTAACCTCCCTCGTTTAGAAATGATTAACAAAGTAAATAACCAATAAATATTGCCCACATGTGACGTCATCAAGACAACTTCCTATCATGCAGATATCAAAGCGTAAGAAATATTGATAAAGACAATTACTAGTATAGTTCTGGCGTAAATAAATTTTGTTTATTGTTTAATGCATTGATTTTTAAAGTATATTTTTTAATATTTCAATCAGTTTCTTTTTCTGTTTTTACAACAACCGACTTTTACTTGGTTCATTTATGTGCGTAATTTAATTTCGTTTTAGTAAATTAAATCCGGTATTTCTAATATAAGCAGTTAATATTTACCCGTTTGTGTTAGAAAATTCAATTCTCTGTTTCTAATGTTAACCATGGAACATTGATCCATTTGTTCTAGAGAATCAAACACAAACATACCAGTCCATGTTTAATCATAATCCTAAAGGCAAGTTAAAAACTATAAAATATAGCAAATGAATAGCAAACAAACACGAAAACTTTCGCTAAAAAAATGAGGCCATGTGTTCGAGAAGTGTTAGCAACTCTTGTTTAACTAGCTACTTTTTCCACACGTCAAAGTATAGACTGAAAGAAACATGGAACTATAGGACGTCAAATATTTAATATTTACAAACTCTTCCATTTTAATTCAATTTGTTCATTGATTTTAGCAATTTATATTTACACATTGGCTCTAGTGATTTCAAGATTTTAAAATTTCATTTTTATGAAGATATTTTTTGTAATTCTCCAACCTAACAAAGTATGCGGATAAATCAACCTTGTAAAATAGGGTTTGAACTATCTAAACTTTTGATCAAAAATACTTTTTATGGTGTTCCGACTAACAAAAACTTTGAACAAAGTTTGGAAGAACCTTAATCGCTAAAAATATCTTTTTTAATTTCGAAATAAACTTATTTAAAACGTTAATCATTTTTTGTTCAAAAATCGAAATTCGAGTTGAGTTAAGATAGTCATTAGGCGGCGCCCATGCGGGCAGGGGGGGGGGTGATTTTTAAATGATTAGCTACTACCTATTAAAGCTTTTCCGTGAAATAAATGGGGAATTTAATTTTAAAAGAATGCTTTTAATTTTACTTTTAAAAGTTAGAAGTACTCCCGCATCGATAAACTGTTACACAAAACTTTGAACGTGTTAACACTTTTACCAAGTTCTTTGATCAAAGTTTGGATCAAATGTTTAGAAATGTAAAAGAATACAGATATTTATATACGTTACCTCATGTATCACCCCCACCTCCCTTTGTGTAGTATAAATTAAAAAATTGAAATTAAACCATAATTTTTTTTCATTTTATTATATATTTGATTATTTCTTTTTTTAAATATTTGTTTGAAACAATACATTATATGTTGGTTAGAAAATCAATATTTAGCATGACACCTTGTTATAAATATGTTGGGAATTTAGTAGTGTGTAATTCCTTTGACGACATAAATTCCATGAACAACAACACGTTTCTCAGTGAGCTATTTTTCCCTATGCTAGTATCAACTTGCCTTGATTGTTGTATCTGTAATTCCTAGAATTGTATCTGAGAGTGATTATTGTTATGTCGAACGTACATTCTGAAATATTTAAAATCCTTTTTATTGGAAATAACTATATTTTGAAATAAAATACATGTGTAATCTGTATTACAGTATTATCAATAATATAAAGCGGGTCTTTATTTTACAGTAATAATACAATGATTTAACAGTAAATTTATTAATATCATCCCGAGGGCACTATATGCCTTATAATAAAACTTCATTTGTAATTTTAGGATTTTGTTAAAATCATTTAAACGTTTTTTTATGACACCTCGCTTATCAAAAAAGTATCCTCAAGTTTCAAATTATATTTTCACGATTTATCTTTAAACTCCTTTGTAACGTTTAATTCCGACTAATACAAATAGTAACAATATAACGATTGATTTTACTTCATAATTTTTTTTATAAAAAATACCGATTTTGCTTCATTAACTATTCTTACATAAAAACAATTATATAATTTAAAAGATAATTAAAACTGTTTTTGTGGACTAAAAGACGTAAGGAACAAAGCTAATTGTTGACTTGTCAGTAAGGGTTATCAATGTTTTATTTTTAAAGGGATTGTCATTCTCACGAGTTAGCCATTAGCCATTCGTCAGATACAAAAAAATCTGTGATAATTCATGTAGGTGAGAAATAATTCTGAATATTGCCATTTTTGTGATTTTATAATGAGTTCAGCATTTGAAGTTTTGTATTATACGACATAAAGATATAAAAGCACAATTTTCATAAAGAGAATCGAAGCGATGTAATCGAGCTGTTGTTTGTCAAAATCACGATTTTTTTCTAATAACAATGGGATTCACAAAACCTTATTTAACATATAAAATATTATGTTTGAATTACGTATATATCTGAATAATCATATATTAAAACCAAGTCAACAACCTACGCTAACAAGAACAGTTCTCTTCCTTTGAATGTATTCGTCAACTCATGACATTCTTATTTTTATATGACCATTGACTACCTTGTTTAACTCCAGACACGTTTGTGATATAACAGAAAAAAATAATAGTTATTTCAATTTCCTATGTTACATTTGTGAGGCTATATAAATATCTTAGTCAGAAATGAGACTTGTGGAGTCTTTGGCTGAAATATTCTACTCCAAAATAAAACTTCTGCCATGCAAACTTGATAAACTCATAAAAACTGAAATACAAAGACACCAGGCCCCAATTACACAATTATCCAGAACGGATACAAGAACATTAGTCGAGTTAGAAACTGTGTCAAATGACGTCTCTAAACAAATGATCACTTGTAGTAACCATCGTCAATGCCTATTATCTAACGTCAATTTCCATGGAACATTAATGCATCCGGGTACAAACTCATACGAGGCCTACATACTCTATAGCCCTAACAACTATAAAAAAATCAAATTACAATTTTATACACGAAGAAAAACCAAAACAGCAGACAGACTTATACTGAGATAACATAATGTATCTAATATATATAAACTAAAGCTAGATATATATACAATTAAAGATTAAAACAACTTTGTTTATTTATTTATTTGTTTGTTTATTCATTTTTAATTAATTCATTTATTCATTATTTGTGATTGCAAAAAAAAACCCAACAATTTCTAAAAAAGGGATATGCTTTACTTAAATAAGCACCCAAACGATGTTTTAATGGGTCATTTTGATGATTTTTATTTTAAGGCAATGTTAAAAGTAAAGTGTATTCATGATTTATTCTCGAAAAAAACAGCATATGATTTTAAAATAAACACCTCCTTTTTGTTTTCTAAAGAAACGTGCTTCATAATTTAATGAAATATGATTTTTATGGTTTGCAGTCTACGAAGACACCTTTTGTCCACTCCGTTATAATATATTATTGTTAACATTGTTGTTAAATGTATAAAATATCATGTCACGTGTTTTCTTAAAAGATGAATAAAAAAACAACTATAAAATTGTGTTTTCATTATATTTAACGTTAGTTATAACCAAATTGAACGAATTAATAACGTCAATTTTCTCCAAGGTATATGCTGAGCATTAGAATGTTTAAAGAAGAGGTAGGTTTAACGCACTCTGCTAAGACATGAAAACTGAAGTATATAAGACAAATCAAAGAGAAAATTAGTTGAATTGGTTAAAATAATATTATATCTTTATTTACTGGTGATATCAGATATTATTCACCTTTTCTTATTTATTTTTTGAATTACAAAAATCATCACAAGATGACGTTATAATAACGTATGTATGTACATTGCTTTGGTTTCAATATCTAACAAAAAGTGAGGTTATAATACTTCAGATGTGTGAACAACTGTTGACTTCTCTGCTCTTTTGATATAAAAGGATAGCATTAATGGCATACATATACTTCAGACAATGATAACTGTAAAGTTTTACTATGTTTTGTCTAGTGATAATAAGATTAAAAATTAACAGTATTTTTAAGAATATTAAAATCTATTGCCATGTGGGGATAAGGAAATGTAAAGGTCATAAATGTGTATTCGACGATAAACTGATAAACCAAGAATGCGAAATAGAAACAGCACATAAAGAATAGGAAAATAAAACAAGATACAAACACATAAAGATCACTGATATTAAACTCCCGCCCATCCAAAGTGTACAGTAACTTTTAATTTGGTTACAATATATCTAAATATCTATATGATTTTTCTTGGTTACAATTAAATACCTATTCCATTTTTTAAATAAAATATCTATTCAAATTTATTCGGTTACAATGTAATATCTATACAAATTAATTGGTCACAATGGAATATCTATACAAATTTATTTGATTTCAATGAAATATCTATACAAAATTTTTTGGTTACAATGAAATATTTATACAAATTTATTTGGTTCGAGTGAAATATCTATACAAATTTATTTGGTTACAATGAAATATCTATACAAATTTTTTTGGTTACAATGAAATATTCATACAAATCAATTTGGTTATAACGAAATATCTATAAAAATGTACATGTATTTGGTTACAATGAAATATTAATAAAAATTTATTTGGTTACAATGAAATATTCATACAAATTTATATTCATACAAATTTATTTGGTTACAATGAAATATTCATACAAATATATTTGGTAACAATGAAATATTCATACAAATTTATTTTGTTACAGTGAAATATCTATTCAAATTTATTTGGTTGAAATGAAAAACCTCTTACAAATTTATTTGGTTACAATAAAATATTCATACAAATTTATTTGGTTACAACGAAATATCTATACAAAATTTTTGGTTACAATGAAATATTCATACAAATTTATTTGGTTACAATGAAATATCTATACAAATTTTTTTGGTTACAATGAAATATTCATACAAATTTATTTGGTTACAATGAAATATCTATACAAATTTTTTTGGTTACAATGAAATATTCATACAAATTAATTTTGTTATAACGAAATATTTATACAAATTTACATGTATTTGGTTACAATGAAATATTCATAAACATTCATTTGGTTACAATGAAATATTCATTCAAATTTATACTCATACAAATTTATTTGGTTACAATGAAATATTCATACAAATTTATTTTGTTACAATGAAATATTCATACAAATTAATTTGGTTATAACGAAATATCTATAAAAATGTACATGTATTTGGTTACAATGAAATATTAATAAAATTTATTTGGTTACAATGAAATATTCATACAAATTTATATTCATACAAATTTATTTGGTTACAATGAAATATTCATACAAATATATTTGGTAACAATGAAATATTCATACAAATTTATTTTGTTACAGTGAAATATCTATTCAAATTTATTTGGTTGAAATGAAAAACCTCTTACAAATTTATTTGGTTACAATAAAATATTCATACAAATTTATTTGGTTACAACGAAATATCTATACAAAATTTTTTGGTTACAATGAAATATTCATACAAATTTATTTGGTTACAATGAAATATCTATACAAATTTTTTTGGTTACAATGAAATATTCATACAAATTTATTTGGTTACAATGAAATATCTATACAAATTTTTTTGGTTACAATGAAATATTCATACAAATTTATTTTGTTATAACGAAATATTTATACAAATTTACATGTATTTGGTTACAATGAAATATTCATAAACATTCATTTGGTTACAATGAAATATTCATTCAAATTTATACTCATACAAATTTATTTGGTTACAATGAAATATTCATACAAATTTATTTTGTTACAATGAAATATTCATACAAATTTATTTTGTTACAGTGAAATATCTATTCAAATTTATTTGGTTAAAATGAAAAACCTCTTACAAATTTATTTGGTTACAATAAAATATTCATACAAATTTATTGGGTTACAACGAAATATCTATACAAATTTATTGGGTTACAATGAAATATTCATACAAATTTATTTGGTTACAACGAGATATCTATACAAATTTATTTGGTTACAATGAAATATTCATACAAATTTATTTGGTTACAATGAAATATTCATACAAATTTATATTCATACAAATTTATTTGGTTACAATGAAATATTCATACAAATATATTTGGTAACAATGAAATATTCATACAAATTTATTTTGTTACAGTGAAATATCTATTCAAATTTATTTGGCTACAAAGTGGTTTTATGATCTGCCTTGTATTAGTACGTGCTCAAGTTAACTTTAAATTTCTCGCTAACAGAGTCAGTGCACCACAGACGAGCGTGGTATCCCAAGTCGTATTATCCTGGCACCGCGTGAACTGGGTGGTATCTGTCGCACCGCGTAAACTGGGTGGTATCTGTTGTCTTAATACCGATCACAAGTCGAGGAAGAAGTACATTAAATCTTAAAGTCTTATGTATAACCAAACCGCGGTTTAAACCTACGTCATCTCGCTCTAGTACTTGGTGGTTCGGGGTTTAACATAATAGAAGCTCAAATACATGTGTTTGTTACAGCGTAAATATTGTTATTTTTAAATTGTGTTGACAACCATCAATCATACAAATTTCTCACAGTTGCCATTTGATACAAATTTCATAAATCGGAATGAGAAGCAGAAATATCCGTTACATGAATAGTTCTCTAGTTCCAATATTATGAACTAGGGAGTCATAACGGGATGATGCTGTCATTAGATTTAAATTTCAAGATTTCCCACTCATTAAATTTCCTTTTAAAGCTGCATTAAGGTTATCAATTTTCTGAATTTTTTTTGATTTTCTAAAAATATATTTTTTTAAAAATAGATATCTTCAAACCACGATCCGTGACATTCATTTTCTAAAATTTTATTTCTTTTAGCTGTAAATAAACGGAATCCTCTGACCGGTTGGTCAGAGTTTTACAATGGTAATTATGAGCTTGGAGCATGCGCACGGATCATGTCGGATGTACGGAAAAACCCTAGAACCGAAAGTGAAACATAACAGATTACATTAATTGTCCTTCATTTATATCCGGATGTATTTGAAATGGTGTTTTGTATCCCTTACTAAGTCACAAATGACAAATTCAACGAAGTTCTGTGTTTAATTTATCGTATTTCACCGTTTTGAAAGTTGTGTTTAAATGACCCGGGTTTTTGATGACGTAACCATGTTCTAATATTAGATCCTAAATGCTGCATGTCGCTGGGTAAATATTGTGATTTCTGCATTTATTCGAGCTTTTATCGTTGAACCAAATGTAACATTGTTCATTAGGAACATCATTAGTTAGATTAGTATCGTTTTAATTTTTTCTTTGGAAAACTTAATGCAGCTTTAATATGCTGTATGGCTATTAAAGCATTGTTTTTATTATTTCGATTATAACCCAATTTTTTTTAATTTTTTTTTTATTTTTATATCGCATTACAAACAAGTAATCTTGGTATACCATGATTCGTTAAAAATATCTTTAGTGTGTATCTAACTTACGGTAGCATGAAAGGGACATGAGAAAATGAGTATTTGTCTTTGGGCCATGACAAAGCATCTAGTGGCATTGTGTTTGCTATCACGTGACCTAATTAGCATCTTGTGGTCGCTCGTTAGCGATAGCTTTTTTATGACTACAACTTAGCTACCTTGTGGCTACACGATATATAAAACATTTCAACGAGATTCTTAGTCATGAACACGAGATAGCAAAATGTTCTCCACAAAAAAGGTAAAGTTGTCACCACACTTGATAAACAACAATAACAACGAATAAGGATTCTGAATCTTAAAATAGGTGACGTTTGAATTAAATCGATATTTATAAGGAAATGGTAGGTTTATTGGGATTTTACATTGTGTGTTTTCTACTCATAAATCGGAAATCTGTCCTATACAAGTTGAAACAGTGATTTTTCAGTTAGAACCCTAGACGTCTTGTAATAAAAAGGTTGATTTGCGAATGTCAGACATGTACACATGCTGTGTTTGTATACAACTTTAATTTGTTTTTCTATCTACCTTTCTAAGTTCCATGTAGTTTGAAGTAAAGTTGAATGAAACATTCTTTAGCAATCCGGAGATTGTAAGCTATATGTTTTCCATTATTGACTATGATTCATGTCCAACATAATTTCCATCCCTATGTTTATCTTTAGAAAAAGGAGCGAATGTGACAGAGGGCTAGTAGCTTTGTTCATTCGCCTTCTCATCTTTGCTTCCTCAAAAATTGTCTCTGTGCTCTGTTGACCTAAAAGCAAAGTATGAATATGTAACCCGGATTTGACACCATAGAAAATACGTATCGTTATTATATAGGCGACTTGAAGTACATTAAAAAACAAATTTGACGACATGATATTTTAGTTTCAGCATCAATCGTCTTTACATATTTAGCTAAACAGATTTAAAAGATTGCAAGATTTCATACTTCAAAAGTGAATGTGAGCGCTACTCGAGCTTCAGGTTTATTGAAGTTTGTCAAATACTTTCATAAGTATTCATACTTTAAGAAGACATTTTAGAACTCTTTCAATAAACGTATATGTTTACCAGTTTCAAAATATATATATATATATATATATATATATATATATATATATATATATATATATATATATATATATATATATATATACATGTATATATATAATGGGCCATGGGCCAACAGTAATTACCAAAAACGGATAGGAAGCTAAAGCGGTTTACTAGGTTTACTTGTAACTGTAAATTGTGATCAGTATTATGTTTCGATAGTTTTGATATAATAAGCATGTTAACATGTCCAGTGCTGTGTTTAACACTATCAATCTCAAACAAAAGTTTTAACCCTGGTTATGTAAATACATAATATTTTACAAGCTTAAACCACCTTTAATTTTTAAATTAAAGTTCCGTTTAAATGTCTTTTTTTTTCGAAATAATAACCGTGGGATCATGCTCCTTACACCTGGTTTAGGGTACATTCGGCATGCACTTCAACTAGCAAATCATACAGTTGCTTTACTGCTTGGCTTCGTCACTTACTGTATAAAGAAGTATAAAAAAAATATGTTATAACAATATTTTATTTAATCTGCAAATACTTTGCTGATCGCGAATAATCTATCGTTGTCGACAAGATTAAACTAGTTCAAAGGTTACTCCTTCTTTTATTAAAAAAATATCTGTGGTATATTAATCT
The DNA here is from genome assembly GCA_029721355.1 of Tegillarca granosa. Lineage (NCBI taxonomy): Eukaryota > Metazoa > Mollusca > Bivalvia > Arcoida > Arcidae > Tegillarca > Tegillarca granosa. The sequence goes on along the minus strand of JARBDR010000892.1, from coordinate 69,233 downwards.
ATAATGAATGTATGTTAAGATCATTTTTTCTTATTTAAGAAAAATATATGTTTGAAACCAACTTTTATCTATTTCTTATTGTACAAATGTGTACAATATTAAAGTGCGTGGTAAATTTAATTATTTTCGTTATTTTAATTATTTTTACTGTTTCTGTCTGTCCGCATTTTACATTTTCTTTTTCAGTCTTAAATTTGTTCCAATTCATTATTTTTCCTTAAATTTGTTTTTTATTTGTTTTGACAACTGTCCACTCAAGTATAAATTATAACTAAAGTACCAATCCATTAAGTACATTCAGTATGCATGACCAAACAAAACCAAAATGTTAACATTTGTTGTATAAACAGAAAAAAGTCATTTATAGCTAAAAAAACAAGAATTTGATCAATATAAGCCAATGCAAAAATCACGAAGCAAGTCAAACGAAAGAAACAAACAAAACATACTATAATCGACCTATAGTAAAATTGATACAAAACCATTAAAATATTTACAATGCCCACTTGTCTTCTACAATGAAGCATTGTATATTAATCAATTACATTCAGTTGTTTATTGTATGACGTCATCCGCGTGAATAACTGGAAATCCTGTGTCTTTTTAATATATACGTCTTCCATGACCTGAAAACCAAAACGAATTTTAAGTTAAAAACAGCGATGATACGTGTTTATGGTCTTTCCTTTCTGCATTATATACAGAATCTTTAGAATAATGTTTAGCTTGGTAAGTTCAATTAGCAATGCACTCGCCATGATTCTTGGATGTTTTCTACAATAGGGCGTCTAAAGAATTCCTATATCGGATGTTGCAGGCATCAAATTAATATAGTAATATTAAAAAATAAATTAAAGTTAATCAAAATGTGAAGTTGAATGAGTATTTACTTTAAAAACTGCATTCCAAAAACTGGACATCTGACATCATTTTGACATTTTTCTCTTTTTATCTTCAGTTGTATCTCGCACGTTACTTTTAATGGATGCCTCATTACGAGGGCCAGAAATTGTCATAATATAACGGGATTCAAAACCTGCATAACTTGAAACTGTAGTTGCTCTGATGCAGTGATTTGAATAATTTTTGATAAACCAGCAAGTTTTGACAGCTGCTCCATTTTCTGTCCTAGCACATTTTTACCAAGGGGCCTATTTTTCATACCAAACTTGATCATCTGAGTGAAAAAATCTTTAGGTTTCTGAAAAAAAGCATCACAAAGAGGATTTCTTTTGGACAGATATTTTCTAAAAATGCAAACATTCGTACAGTCTAATCCTCAATTTCAAACTAAATATCCTGAAGATTTTAAGTTACTCCACACTCCTTTTGAAATACACGTTTCCAACTAGGTTCACCAGTAGTATTGTCAATCACGACATTTTTTGTTCTCTTTGCCCCGACGAAAAAAACAGACAAAGCTAAAACTATACATTAATTAAAAGGCAAACGGGAGTATTAATATTGAAAGCTAACTTAGATTATGATAATTTTTTTAATATTGGCTGATTCTATGGCTAACTTGTGGTCAACAATTCCTTTACCTTGTCTATATTAATCCTTACAGACAGATAAAACATGTAATTGGACGATTTAAACTCGCTGTCCTTCATAATTTCTACAGAGTTATACCACTACAAACACTCAATACTGTTGCGCGTTTTACAGTTCTTTAAATAACGCATTCGGCATGAAATGCACGCAAGTTGGTATCTTGTTTCGTAAAGGTCAAAATCCTGGGGAAAATTTTTCTTCGCAAGGTATCATCTGAATAGACTCACAGCAAACTTGGTTCTTTTTTGTATTGTGTGTTTCTTGTGCACCTGTAAACTTAAACAAATCATCCTCGGTTAACTAGGCAAACCCGGACTGTTTAGACATACGTTAGTGGTTACAATGAACTACACAATGACCTCCTCATCAACACTAAGTTCCTTGCAGGCGATGGTTGTTTACCTATTAGAGTTGCCGTTTCTGACTGTAACTTTGTATTTGTGTTGATCCATTAATTTAACTATTCGGGTTAATATGTACTTTAAGTGGAATATTACGTCATCAAGGATCATCATGTGACGTAAACAAACATTTACAGACCGGTGCCACCGTTCTGTATTGCAAAATACCGATCGGAGTAAAAACAATGCATTTTTAGAAAAACAAATATATGAGTTATGATAATACAAATTGGCAACTTCGATATTTAAATAGTGTGCCAAACCCCCCGGGATTAAAGCAATTAGAAATCCTTAAATCTCATTATTATAAGTCCGCTACGCACACTACCAAGTAAACTGATTCTTATTTTATATTAAAGATTCCAATTTACAAACATGAAGATTTTAATTTACAAATATGAATTAAATATGATTCTGTTTATAAGGGTAATCTCCAGCGAATTGTTTAGTAAAGAAACGCAATTCTTGCACCTTATAACTCATATAATGGATTTTGAAGGCATATTCACGACTGGTCACTTATTTTACACATATATCTGACTGCTTTAAGTTAAGATTCCATCGTCAATATTTTTTAGTTAATAAGAATGACAATTGCTACAATAACTCGTATGAAAGTACATTATTCTAAAATATGCTTCTGACACACTTTTTTTAAAATAAGTTGATGACAGGGCACTGAAATTATTTGAAAAGTACTTCTATGTACTTACTTCCGGCTCTTTGCTTCATTGATTTTATTTATAAGTCTTTTATATAACTAATCCACTGAACACCATTTTATTAGTTTGTTGAGTTGTAATGAATTCTTGGTTGCTCATGTTGACGTGATGTGTTCTCTAGTGTTCGTTTTGTTTTAGGGTATTCTTGGTTGTTTGTTTCAAAAGTTATGACATGTTCGACATTTTTCTTTGTCGTGACGATTTTTCTGGTTATTCTTTTGATCGTGATGAGTTGATTTGTAGCTTTGTTCTTATGTGTTTATTGTTGTTCACTTTGCCGTGAGTGTTCTTGATTGTTCAGTTTTTCCGTGAGGTGTTATTGGTTAATCTTCTTTGTACTCTGTTAATTTTGTAGTGACGTGTCCTAGGATGTTCGGTTTTGACATGACGTGTTTTTTGTTGTGATTTGTTTTGGGTTGTTCGGTTTTGTCGTTACGTCATCCTAGTTGTTGTTGTTGTGGCGTTTTTCTGGTTGTTCGTGTTGTTAGTTTTATTGTCATGTGTTCCTTGTTGTTCATGACACTTTTTTGTCGTGACCTTATCTTTGTTGTTCGTGTTAGAGTAACGTTGATTTGGTTTTTTGTTTTGTCGCGAAGTGGTTTTTATATTTTTTTTATTTATTATTATTATCAATAATATTTATTTATTTATTTATTTATTTATTTATTTATTTATTTATTCATTCATTCATTTATTATTTATTTATTTATTTATTTATTTATTTATTTATTTATTTATTTATTCATTTATTTACTTATTCATTCATTCATTCATTCATTCATTCATTTATTTATTTATTTATTTATTTATTTATTTATTTATTTTTTCATTCATTTATTTACTTATTCATTCATTCATTTATTTATTTATTTATTTATTTATTTATTTATTTATTTACTTATCCATTCATTCATTCATTCATTCATTCATTTATTTATTTATTTATTTATTTATTTATTTATTCATTTATTTACTTATTCATTCATTCATTCATTCATTCATTCATTTATTTATTTATTTATTTATTTATTTATTTATTTATTCATTCATTTATTTACTTATTCATTCATTCATTCATTTATTTATTTATTTATTTATTTATTTATTCATTCATTCATTCATTCATTCATTTATTTATTTATTTATTTATTTATTTACTTATTTATTTATTTATTTATTTATTCATTTATTTATTTATTTATTTATTTATTTATTTATTTATTTATTCATTCATTCATTTATTTATTTATTTATTTATTTATTTATTTATTTATTTATTTATTTATTTATTTATTAGTCGTGACGTTTTATTATTCTTATTATTAATTTTCGTTTTGTGAAGACGTATCTATCATTGTTTAAGTTTTTGTATGTCCTTAGTATCGGTTTGTCACGAATGTCACTGTTTGTTCTGCTTACTACTATGTAGGAAAAATTATTCAATAGATAATATTTGTTTTAACATAAAATCTGAACCAGCATTTATTACTTTGAAAATCACACGTTTTTCTTGGGATATATTAATCATTCCAAAAACAACTAACGGAAGATTTTCTATTATTGAGAGCCCGTGGGTGTCAAATATTAATATTTTTTATTTTTGTTTGAAATACTATATCAATATATAGCATATGTTTTTTTCATTTTACATTTTATCTATTTTTTCATTTGTACTAGTTTTATTCGATCCTAGTAATACCACGCAGAGGTGGTCAATAAATATTGACATTAGACAATTACACAAATTGGAAAATAGAGTGTCTAAGCATCACAAGTCTGCTAATGAATGACCTATTCACTCTCAACACAATTTATCAGTTCTTCACGTCCTTCGTGTCTAACTCAACACTTCTGTACAGAGATATCTCATCTTTCTTACCATTCATAAATTGTCACTTTCAATCGTTAAATATTCAAAACGTTATTTTTCAATTATATTCTATTATGAGCGATAAAACTAACTTTTCTTTAGATTCTAAATTAAACTTCTAAAAGTAAATTGAATTATCTTCCGCTTTCTGAAGTGATTTTTAGACTTCATCATTTGGATTATTAAAACATTAACTATCAAAGATCGCCTTACAAATGTTCACAATTAAATAAATCAAATTACACTTTATAAGAATGGAAGATAATTAATAATCATAACAGAGGGAATCATTTAATTCTGATTTGATGATAAGGCTGATCATTTGAGTACAACTTGTCTTTAACTAAGCACTCCTAATAATAAAAGTTTTAAGTTAATATCGTACGAAATGCTACAGCGTATTTTTGTTATTTCTGGCCTGATAATTTTAATCGCATAATATCGATGTTATTATTACACGTCAATGTTAGATTTTCCGAATGTGATCACAAACGGTAATATTATTATCAATCTGGGGTCAATAATATTGTCATCACGCGGAAACCAGTAATATTGTCATCACGCGGAAACCAGTAATATTGTCATCACGCGGAAACCAGTCATATTGTCATCACGCGGAAACCAGTCATATTGTCATCACACGGAAACCAGTAATATTGTCATCACGCGAGAACCAGTAATATTGTCATCACGCGGAAACCAGTAATATTGTCATCACGCGGAAACCAGTAATATTGTCATCACGCGGAACCAGTAATATTGTCATCACGCGGAAACCAGTCATATTGTCATCACGCGGGAACCAGTAATATTGTCATCACGCGGGAACCAGTAATATTGTCATCACGCGAGAACCAGTAATATTGTCATCACGCGGAAACCAGTCATATTGTCATCACGCGGGAACCAGTAATATTGTCATCACGCGGGAACCAGTAATATTGTCATCACGCGGAATCCAGTAATATTGTCATCACGCAGAAACCAGTAATATCAGTGTCATCACGCGGAAACCATTAATATTGTCATCACGCGGAACCAGTAATATTGTCATCACGCGGAAACCAGTCATATTGTCATCACGCGGGAACCAGTAATATTGTCATCACGCGGGAACCAGTAATATTGTCATCACGCGAGAACCAGTAATATTGTCCTCACGCGGAAACCAGTAATATTGTCCTCACGCGGAAACAGTTATATTGTCATCACGCGGAAACCAGGAAACCAGTAATATTGTCATCACGCAGAAACCAGTAATATTGTCATCACGCGGAAACCAGTAATATTGTCATCACGCGGAAACCAGTAATATTGTCATCAAGCGGAAACCAGTAATATTGTCATCACGCGGAAACCAGTAATATTGTCATCACGCGGAAACAGTTATATTGTCATCACGCGGAAACCAGGAAACCATTAATATTGTCATCACGCAGAAACCAGTTATATTGTCATCACGCGAAAACCAGTAATATTGTCATCACGCGGAAACTAGTAATATTGTCATCACGCGGAAACCAGTAATATTGTCATCACGCGGGAACCAGTAATATTGTCATTATGCGAGAATTAGAAATATTGTCATTTGGCGGAAACCTTTTTTAAATTCAATAAGTGGAGACCAGACATATTGTCATCACCCTGGGACCAAATCATATTGCATTAATGGTCAAGGTTTGTCATAATTTCATCTTACGAGAACCGGAGACCAGTCATCTTTCTCTTCCGGGACAACATCTTTTTGCATCAAGGGGACAGTCATACTGTAATCTCGCGGGAACATGTCATATTGATGTCAGGATTTGACCAATCAAATTGTTCATATTGTAATCACGCGGAACCTGTCGCATTTGTATTACGCAGGAATATGGCATACCGTCATAAAAGTAGATGTTTTAATCACACTCTCTGTTTAATCATATTTTTTGTTTAAAAGATAATTATTATCAACTTAACTATCAACTGTTTACATTTGGGCATCTTTTGTAATGTTGTATAATATTGACATTATACGTGGTGCTGCTAGGTGGTATTAATACATGTACCTTAATCAGGCTTTTGAGCATCGTATTATAATCGTAGGTGGTACCTTGTCATGCAGGAGGGCGGATGGTTTCAACAAGTATCCTAGACTTAAATCAAAACAGGGGTGCTTTTTTGTCATTATATGTGGTATCTGTCGTGCGGCTTATGAGCAAAAATAGCGGTTTCAACATTTGTTGCTTGTGCATTCGATTTACGCCATTAGAAACAATTGTCTCATTATACGTGGCCGTGTATATCCGTCATTAGACAAGCAGGTTGACGAGTGATTTCAATGTATGTACATGAGTCACATCACTTTGAACAGTATTATCATTTTGTGTGGTACCCGTCACTTAAGCACACAGTCACAACATATTTTTATATATAAGAATTGACTGTGATTTTTTTCTTTTTGTTCATTAAGTATAGAACCAGATTTTAAAATTCGCAAATCGTTTACTTGACGTCACGAAATACCGTTTTCATGTGTCCTTCATGTACGCGGGCCAACTGTCTCAAAAAGATTTATATATGTACTTGAATCACGTCTGTGAAAAGCTTGTAATTTTATATAGTATACGCGATAATGTTCTTCGATGAAAAGCCATAAAAACAACTCGTTAAACACTAGATAACTTTGCCAGCTATTTTACTATCACGTAAAACCTTGTTATATTTTACTTTGATATAGGTCACGGTATAAAAATTCGTTGTATTATCTCCTTGATAACTTTGAACCTTCCTTACAAGCCAACATGGTACGGCATTATTATATTGCCCTTCATCCCTGCTTGATTACACTGCATTGCAATGATATGCCCCCTTGCCATCAACCCCAAACTCCAATTTTAATGAATAACCGTTAAAACGTTAATAAAATGAACAAATCAAAATTTTATAATATTTCTTTAAATCACTGAAACCTTTTTATCATGTATGCAAACTTTTTCCAATAATTTCTCGTACATGAAGTTAGTATTAGCGTATTGTCCCTGCTTAAATCCCTCCCATCGATTGTATACCATTGGTATTTGATAGACTCGTCAGTTATAATCACTGCCGTTAAACCTATCAGAAATAATGATTACAACCCAATAAGGTGGGATAACGTGTCAGAAATAATGACAATGACTCTATAAGGCAGGAGCAAAAATCACTATTTCATAGATCAACCCGCCTCTAATATTCACACACAAACTGCGGTCAGGAAGAGAACCCGGAACCGGAGTTAAAAGAAATAAAGAGGAGATCCAGGAGTTAACTACTAAAAATCAAAGATGAGTAACACATACTCTGTAGCAGACAAATTATTTTTCTTTTTCTTTTTGATGGTTGCCATGGTTTTTGTATCATCAACAAGTGCACAATCAGTAGATGAAACGGTAAGTTTTTAATATTAAATATAAGTTGTATACGAAAGTACATAAATGTAGTTAGATCATTCTCGATTCATTTTGGTTTTTAATTAAAATTCTTGATCCTTGTGCTTGTGGTTGGAAACAACTGAAAACAATGAATATTTTAATTTACAAGAACTATTATTATTTTGTAATTTAACTCGCTTTACATACTTTATGTTTTCAGAGAGAGAGAGAGAGAGAGAGAGAGAGAGAGAGAGAGAGAGAGAGAGAGAGAGAATGTGCGTATTTCAATCAAGAGATATAATTTTGAATTCAATTTAAAAAATACGATAATTGAATTTAATTATTCTTCGATTAAGTTGTCAAGTTCAAGCATTTGTTCAAGTCTAAAACAGTTCCTATTACATTTATAAAATTTATTTCAAATTAACCATTATATAATACTTTTAATACAGATTAAATAATATTTGGTTTAAGGTTCGGCGAATACACTTACTAAGGAAAATTAAAATTAAATTAAAATCAGTTAAAATTAAATTTCGTTTGAAAATGTCAGTTTTCTGATGCCGTTAAATTTAAAATCGATTTTAAAAAATACGACTTAATGAAATAAAGTTAAAATGAACGGAGAAACGGAGATAATTCCGCAAAAAAATAAAGTAAAAAAAAACACTTTTATGAAAACACTGACTGAATAATTCCCGACTTTAGATGGTACTTACAATACGTTATATTTAGTGTAGGATAATACAGGGGACTGGGTTTTAGTTTTTATGTAATAATTGGAGTTTTTACTTATTTTTGATAATGACATTATGGTAGTAGTACCTGAGTGTATAATCACAGTTAGGCATATCTAGATGGTTTTGATTAGAGTAACAATTATTTTGGTTATGTCTGAAAACGACGTAAAAGCTACATTTTGTAAATATTATTTATTGGTTACTTTTGTAAATTTTCTTACTATTAAAAGTGAAATTTCGAAAATACTCGTGTAACTACACGTTAAATTAAAAAGTGTGGCGTAATATTATAAATAGATGTGTTTCTCAATGATTTTTACGAAAAGTGGACTTTAAAAAACGATAAACAAACTTCATTACTTACACTGTTAAAGATCTTAATAATAATGATCAATCTTATCATAACTAGATTTGAAACACAACTAAATGATAAACATATCACATGATGTTATATATAAATTGTACGGTATTGGTACCATCAATGAACCGTGAATTGTACGGTATAGGTACCATCAATGAACCGTGAGTAAAACAAAACGCGTTTTAAGTATCTGAACAATCCTCTGAAAGTATCGTTTTGTTGGCTTGTGTCTTTATTTCTAGTATTTAAGAGCAAAGCGTATAGAAATAACATGCTAAAATGTACAACATTTCTGTAAAAATACAAAATCATTCCACCCTGTTACCACACATCCTTTAATATAATAAAAGACTCATAGTGTGTGTGTGTGTGTGTGTGTGTGTGTGTGTGTGTGTGTATTTTAACGGACAGTATGTCTAACAATACTTGCTTTTTGTCTTATGGTGAAAACTTTATAGCTTGATCATTATACGGATCCGACACAAAATCGCCAGTAATCAGTATTTACAAGGTTCAAGAGAAGCTACTTAAAACTAATCTGTAAATACACGCGTTTTTTACCGAATAAGATATTGTTAAATGGGAGGTTTTAACTGGGTTTTAATTGTTTGAGACAAGTTTATATACGGTGGCTGTGTTATGTTGATATAAACTGCACATTTTATGTCATTAAATCTTACCACGATTTGATTACATGTTTCCTTTTTCCTCTCGAACCACTGCTGTTTTAGCATTGATTTAGCAATATTACGTTGATTCATGCAATAATGTAAATAAAATACTATACATGCTGTATTCAAAATTAGTTGGTTTTTTTTCGAAATTCCTTATTACCATAAAATTAATCTAAAATTTGCTGATTATGATTTTAATTTTGGGAAAATTTTAAAGAAATAGGCTATTTAAGCTGTATATGTTGTCGTAGTGCCATTTGGTAAGAGCCTTGTTTTGTGTGAACAGAACGTAATTGTGCAGATTCTGTTAAGAAAAAACGCTTTCGTTTCTTTACCAACAGAAATCACAGTCGCACATATTTGAGAGCACTGACATAGACTTAACATATAACTTTAGGACACGGATTGCAATAAGTCTCTCTCTCTTTATTTATTGTTGTCTCTGTTACCAACGAAATTTGTTTTCACACATTTTGCTATTAAGATAGACATTATACTAGAACTTATCTGTTTGTGAAAAGCAATTTCAGTTGGCCTAAATTTACTAGAAATCAACCAAGAATGCGTCACAAAAAGTGAATGCAATAAGTAAATCCTTAAAGGATAGCAAACTCGATCAAGATAACACCAAGCCAAAAATAAATAAATAATTTAAAAAAAAAAAAGAGAAAAATTCTCATCTCTGGATGATTAATGGAGTAAATAGCTAGTGGTGTAGTAGTATTAGTAATAATAGTAGTAGTAGTAGTAGTAGTAGAAGTAGAAGTAGTATAGTAATTGAGGGGTCTCAGCGATTCCAATTTTTATAACCCGGTAGTTCAAAAAAATGAACATTTAAAAATTGGAAAACAATAAGTTGGTAAGTAAAATAATGAGGAGAACCAAGCTTCAACAAACCGAGATATGTTTAAAATTTATATAGTTTGTTGCCCTTCAAGGATAGGTACAGTACAAATGTGTACAACACTATCCACGTAAGTCGTAATGTAATGACGTCATACTGTGTTATATCATCCCATCTATTTATTATAATATATTGAAATAAAAATTAGAAACTCCTGTTTGTAAATAACAGCGATAGTGATTAATACAAAGACAAACGCCTCTTATTTTTGGCTCTTTATTTAAATAAACTTAAATATCAATTAAAAGAAAGGTGTCTGAAAAATAAGCTTAGCGGGCTATGCCACAAAAAGTCGACCTAAGCCTTTATCATTGCTGGTGTGATTGGAAATGTTCATTTAGTCAGTCATGATAAACTATTCTATATTGTACATAATGATCTCTAATACAAGTTATAGACACTCCTAGCTTTGGAGAGAAGAGGTTAAGGATAAAAAGAAAAAAGATTTACGGTTCTTTATGTTATCTGAACACTACTGTAAAGAAAACTACGTACAATATTCCAATGATTCGAACGAATTGGTATGCAATCACAGCATGTATTTAACTATAGCTAGTTGTAAAGGGGTTGTCACATGACTCATGGAACTTATTGTATAAAGGTCCCTTAAACGTTGTAGCTGAAATATATGTACTTGTCGATGTGTCTGTGAACAAGAAACAGTGGACAAATAAAGCAGAACAATAAGACAAGATATAGATTTATCAAATCATTTATATCACTCAAACCATTAGAGATGGTTTTCGAGATTTTTTATATGTACATTAATATTTGGCGTAAAATGTGGACATAATATTAAAAATATATTAGCAATTAATACAAGTAAAAACATATAGAGTGTAAAAGTCTCGACTGTAAATAAACACATGATATAACGGATATAAAGACAAAGTGGTGACCAGTGAGTTTTAATGGACCCTCATCATACCACTTACAAAGTGGTGACTAGTGAGTTTTGATGGACCCTCATCATACCACTTACAAAGTGGTGACCAGTGAGTTTTAATGGACCCTCATCATACCACTTACAAAGTGGTGACCAGTGAGTTTTGATGCACCCTCATCATACCACTTGTTTTTAAACTGGGGATGTAGATAAAGTATTTTGATAGACCAAAACCATAACAATGTTACAACCCGTGGTTCCTTAAGACCTACGTGCGTATGTGTAATTGCCTATAGTAGAACAATATTGAACTGTTGTTTCAAGGATTCTCTGGACATAAATTTTATGTTGTGTAGATACAGAAACTGGTCCTGTTAATGACAACCTTTCAAGATGATGTATTTGTCCTGTTAATGACAACCTTTCAAGATGATGTATTTTGTCCTGTTAATGACAACCTTTCAAGATGATGTATTTTGTCCTGTTAATGACAACCTTTCAAGATGATGTATTTTGTCCTGTTAATGACAACCTTTCAAGATGATGTATTTTGTCCTGTTAATGACAACCTTTCAAGATGATGTATTTTGTCCTGTTAATGACAACCTTTCAAGATGATGTATTTTGTCCTGTTAATGACAACCTTTCAAGATGATGTATTTTGTCCTGTTAATGACAACCTTTCAAGATGATGTATTTTGTCCTGTTAATGACAACCTTTCAAGATGATGTATTTTGTCCTGTTAATGACAACCTTTCAAGATGATGTATTTTGTCCTGTTAATGACAACCTTTCAAGATGATGTATTTTGTCCTGTTAATGACAACCTTTCAAGATGATGTATTTTGTCCTGTTAATGACAACCTTTCAAGATGATGTATTTTGTCCTGTTAATGACAACCTTTCAAGATGATGTATTTTGTCCTGTTAATGACAACCTTTCAAGATGATGTATTTTGTCCTGTTAATGACAACCTTTCAAGATGATGTATTTTGTCCTGTTTGAATTAAAAGAACACTATGATTCCCCTATAAATCAATCAATCAACATGTCTGTATTTATTTATCATTTGTATAAGAAATTATAAGGATCAAATTATTTGAATAATTTCACCATTGATTGTTCTGTACAACCTGAAATCATTCAGTTATCTAAAAGAGAAAAACTCCTTTCCGCTTGTCAGTTATCCATGACACCGGCTCCTCTAACAATTATTTTCAAAATTAAATACTTGTAGGAAGGAATTTAATTGGTGGTTGTAGCATTGACTAGAGTTAAGACATGTATCACAATTTGATGAGGTCGCGATACTGTCATGTGCTGATTTTGAATTTCTATTAAAATACTAGTAATGCATTCAAAATCAGCACATGACAAAGTTTTAATATGCTGATTTTGAATTTATTATTTTAATAGAAATTCAAAATCAGCACATGAAAATACTTTCCGATACAATATTAAATATCGTTCAGAGATTGTAAGCTATTGTTCAGCATTATTATCTATGGTTTGGATTTATTAAACATTGTTGATATATGTATTTATGGAGCAGTGGTTGTAACATGAATATAATGATTTAAAGTCTTGAGGTTTATAATGTACATGTTTATGACAATACATGGCAGACACGTTAATTACTGTTTATAAAACCCTAAACGTGCATTAAAGTTATTGTACAGTGTTGTGGCTATAGTGGAGAACATTCAAATCCTCTCTCCAAATTATTCCATAACTAGTGGTCTGTAAATGAAGTGACTGTTGTTAAGTTAAAAATCGCTTTCTTCTGATTTTAACAATTCCTTTGCACTAGCCATGATTCCAACAGAGTAAAGAAGTTTGTAACTAATTAAGCATTTACTATGTAAGAAAATGATTTATTATTCTCGAACATGTGGTTAAAACCAGAGAAATTATAAAAACATCAATGTAGAAGAATAATCAAAAATTACAATAAGTTATGTGATTCAGAAAATTATTAATTCTTTCTTTCTTTTTTATTTACATTTTAATAAAAATGTCTCTTAAAGCTGCATTAAGGTTATCAATTTTCTGAATTTTTTTGATTTTCTAAAAATATATTTTTTTTAAAATAGATATCTTCTAACCACGATCCGTGACATTCATTTTCTAAAATTTCATTTCTTTTAGCTGTAAATAAACGGAATCCTCTGACCGGTTGGTCAGAGTTTTACGATGGTAATTATGAGCTTGGAGCATGCGCATGGATCATGTCGGATGTACGGAAAAACCCTAGAACCGAAAGTGAAACATAACAGATTACATTAATTGTCCTTCATTTATATCCGGATGTATTTGAAATGGTGTTTTGTAGCCCTTACTAAGTCACAAATGACAAATTCAACGAAGTTCTGTGTTTAATTTATCGTATTTCACCGTTTTGAAAGTTGTGTTTAAATTACCCGGGTTTTTGATGACGTAACCATGTTCTAATATTATAACCCAAATGCTGCATCTCGATCGGTAAATATTGTGATTTCTGCATTTATTCGAGCTTTTATCGTTGAACCAAATGTAACATTGTTCATTAGGAACATAATTAGTTAGATTAGTACCGTTTTAATTTTTTCTTTGGAAAACTTAATGCAGCTTTAAGGTACCCGTGTAATACAACTTTTTTTTTTCCTTCAAACCACCGACCATAGTTGACTCATTTTTTTTCAATTAATTGTATTTTGAACAACTGGCATCAATCAGTCCAAGTGAAAGATTGCCTTATTATCGGTAGTCTCCAGATTTTTCTGCCAACGCTAGTCAACTTATTTTTCTCTCACCGCTAGTCACCGAGAGAAAACCGCTAGTAACCAGATTTTTCGCTCACCGATAGTCACCACCAGATTTTTTTTCTTACTGATAGTCACCACCAGATTTTTTTCTTACTGATAGTCACCACCAGATTTTTTTCTTACCGCTAGTCACTACCAGATTTTTCTCTAACCGATAGTCACCGGATTTATCACTCACCGCTTGTGATTATTTTTTTCTCTCACCGCTGGTCACCGAGAGGAAACCGCTAGTCACCAATTTTTTCTCTAACCGCCTGCAAATTTTTTCTCACTACTAGTCACCAGATTTTTTTCTCACCGCTAGTCACCAAATTTTTCTTTTACTGCTTGCCACCAGATTTTTCTCACAGAGCTAGTCACCAATTTTTTCTCACTACCAATCAACAGATTTTTTTCTCACAAGTAGTCACCAGATTTTTCTCACAACGCTAGTCACCAGATTTTTTCTCACCGCTAGCCACCGAATTTTTCTCTTACCGCTAGTCACCATATTTTTCTGCTAGTCACTAGATTTTTCTCACACCGCTAATCACCAGATTTTTCTCACACCGCTAGTCACCAGATTTTTCTTCTAGTCACTAGATTTTTCTCACATCGCTAGTCACCAGATTTTTCTCACATCGCTAGTCACCAGATTTTTCTTCTAGTCACTAGATTTTTCTCACACCGGTAGTCACCAGATTTTTCTCACACCTGTAGTCACCAGATTTTTCTGCTAGTCACTAGATTTTTCTCACACCGCTAGTCACCAGATTTTTCTTCTAGTCACCAGATTTTGTATCAGTAAAACTGTTTAATTATAAGTCAACAAATATAGTTTTATGGTGTCAAATATTGAAACAATAAATCACGGTAACATGTTTGAACTCCTAATTAACACATCTTATCATATCAGCCACCGCCATTGAACTGAATTTCACCTGCCAGAATGTATTTACAGAGGAAATTCGGTAATGATGGTTTATATATCATCTGGTGTATTCACGTGGTTAATATAATATACTTAAACATGTACAAATAAAGCATAGATCTAAAATATTGTAAACCTAATACAGTTTAAATATTGATACTGGGTCATAAAATATCGGAAAGAAATGACGTAAACGGGCTTGTCATGTTTCTGCAATTGAATCCAATGTTCTTCTGCAGTTATACTTTTCACACAATATTTGTTTTTTTTATAAAACAAGACATCGAAAATAAGCACATGACAAATAAAATTATACTTTATCAAATTAATACACAACAGCTAAAATTGAACAACCCAAAAAAACCACAGGACAACTAAAATTGGACAACCAAAAAAGCGCATGACAACTTAAATAGGACTTTCAAAGTCAACGCATTACATTTAAACTAGAGATCAAGAAAACCGTGTTATCATATATATATATATATATATTGGTTGGAAACCTATTATATATTTTTGTACCTTTGTTTTTTGTCAGTATTAATATGATTTTAATATTTGATTTTCACATGTTCTGTATAGATGACGGTCTCTAAAGAAACTCGAGATAAAAAAGCTTAATGAAATGCAAAGTAAAGTTAATCATTTTTTGTAAATCTACGAAATAAATCTGGTCAAGATAGCTCAAATGCACCGTTTCACATTAAAACATGAAAAATAATTGTTAACCTAGAAAACAGTCTTTAATGAAGCCTTGTCAATAACTTTAAATTATTTGTTGCAGTAGATGAGTTTAAATACTCAAGGTTGTTTCGCGTTGTATGGTATTTTGCTTTTATGTAATTTTATAACAGAATGAAAGAATACCTAATGTGAAAATATGCCATTGGTCAATATTATCAATATAGTTACCGGTATTTCCTTTAAATTTTATTTTTTAATTAAGAGTAAAATTTACCATTACAGATATAAGTTTGTCTACTTTTAAACGCTTTAAGATATAAGGTTTGTATCATAGTGTGTGTGTGTGTGTGTGTGTGTGTGTGTGTGTGTGTGTGTGTGTGACTAAATTTCGAGAAATAGTTCTATCACTGACTGAATAGTAAAATGTCTTTTCAAAAAATCAAAGTACATGTGTATGTTATTTATGTGTACGGTTGTACAATGCATTATTTCAATGCGTGTTATTTAAAAAATGTATTTAAATTGAAAAATAATAAATTGAAGAAATTAAGCCATCAGAAAATATGAGGAAAAGGTTTGAATCAACAACTTAATATCTTACGTATCGGTTCGTTTTACTATATCACAAACTTTGACCTTATCAAAATAAAATGCTTCATAATTTCAAAGAAATAAAACATTGGAGGTGCTTTTAGGAGAGTGCCATTTATCTTAATCCCCCCCCCCAAAAAAAAAAAAATGCCAGAGCTTCCCTCTCGATCAAAAAAATTTTTTAAAACAGAAAATAAAATTCTGAATTTTTTTTTTGGTCGAAATGCTTTTAATGGAGAGGAATGAGTTATATGTTAATCAATTTTGAATCCCGTATTTGTATGAAAGAGCGAACAACATTAGGCTGGATTTGTTTTTTAAATTATAGTTTAATTTTTATAACAGTTTTAACATTCTTAACCATTTCTTAGATATTATCTTTTGTTTTTTACTAATAAGAATATGCTTTGTCAAATTTTATATTTTGAATTCAATAGTCGGCTGTCAATGTTTATTTTGAGAATCTTCAATATTGTGACGTAAATGTTTTACAAAATGTTCCGCTTGATAGTTGTTGCGTGTTGACCACGTCTTGCACTCTGGTAAAATGTTGTAACGACATCAAAGCATTCTCATATTTCATTTTTTCAATAATACTAAGTAAGAAGTAACAACTTCATTAATGAGCAGATTTTAACCTATAAACTTCAAATATTTTTTCAGTTAAAAAATGACATAAAAATGAACATGAATTTGATTATCTTTTATATAAGAACAATGTGTTTGTTGCTGTGTAATTGATTAAAAGGACTATTTTTGTTCCTTTATTTGATTTAACTGAATTTAAATTCTCAGAAAAAAAGCCAATAAAACTAGAAATGTACGTTGTTACATTGTGTTTAATTTACATAACACTTTACTGTAAACATTGATAATCCATTGAGTTTCCATTACATCTGTTTTTACGGATAGAGGCATCAATACTCTTTCTTATTGTCATTCCATTATTATATTCCTCATGATAATTGCTTTTCTCTGATTTCATGGCACACAAAACATTATTGCTGTAAAAGCTAATGCACTCATATCGTGTCTCTTGTTTGACTGATTAAAAAGTAACTTATAAATCATTTCATTTATGGATTCAAAATTAATATTCCATAAAAGAGGAATTTTGAATTGCATTACTACTTAATTAAACAAATAAAAATTAATGACAAACAATTTTATAACAATCATTTCACGACAACTCGGCATCATTCTGCGAACTGTGAATTTGTTTAAGTTTTTCGTGAATGTTGCTATCGTTACGGTTTTAATATCCCATTTTTTACTGCATGCTAAATTTGATAATTTTGAAAAGAAGCAAAGTAAAATAAATAAGAAGCTGAAACAGCGTGTACACGACAAAATCCAATGCGACTATAAGCATAAACACCATGCACACGACAAAAGCCAATGCAACTTAAAACATAAACACCATGTACACGACAAAATCCAATGCGGCTATAAACATAAACAGCGTGTACACGACAAAAGCCAATGCCGCTATAAACATAAACACCGTGTACACGACAAAATCCAATGCGACTTTAAACATAAACACCGTGTACACGACAAAATCCAATGCGATTTTAAACATAAACACCGTGTACACGACAAAATCCAATGCGACTTTAAACATATACACACTATGTACACGACAAAAGCAAATGCCACTTTAAACATAAACACCGTGTACACGACAAAATCCAATGCGGCTATAAACATAAACAGCGTGTACACGACAAAAGCAAATGCCGCTATAAACATAAACACCGTGTACACGATAAAAGCCAATACGACTATAAACATAAAACAAACAATTCCGAATCTTTACTCTATTTTCCAGTATTAAAAAGGTAATCCTGTTCGAAAGTGAAATGCCACTTGATTAATTAACTTTCGTTGACTTTTTTTTTAAATTCAACTTCAAACGATTCATAAAATGTTAAACTTTCTTTAGCTGTAAACTATTTTTATGAAGTAATTTTTTACGAGCAATAGTTAATTATCTTTTAAGTTTCGTTTAATATTAACATATTTTATAAAATTATCACGATTCAATGTTAATACATAAATTTGGACTTTTTTCTACTGATCAATTTATCAATATGTCAACACTATTAAATGGAATACACCACCTCATTACTGGTTTATCCTTTCACGACATTTTAAGCTCCAATTTGCCAGATTTTAATATAAGATCAGTTTGAAGGATTTGGTAAGAAATCTGTCGGGAGCGCTATATTTTGAAATACATCTGTTCATTAACCATCTTCACTTGCATTCTGTTGTAATGGAATGAAGGGCTTGCTATCGTTTTCTAAACCAAATCTTTCGGAATTATTGGGGGTTGTTGTTTTTATTTCTTTTCAGGTTGAAGTTGTATTTTCAATCATAATTTACAAATAGTAACATAAAATTTTTATCGAATTCTGTAAAATCATACTAGCCAGTTTTGTAACCCACTCCCTAGGAAGATACAACATAAAGATCCTCCCGAATCATCCGGTGAAAAACAACATAATAACCCTTCCGAATCATCTGGTGAAAAACAACATAGTGACCCGTTGTTTACAACTTTCCAATGAGAAACAACTCCCCTCCAATAAGATCTAAGGCACCGGCCCGTCCATTATCGTCCGGTGAGATACAAAGTACTGTACTGACCTGTACACCCCCTGAAATCGGTGTTCTGTCCAACCTAGTATCGCCCGGTGAGATACAAAGTACTGTACTGACCTGTACACCCCCTGAAAAACGGTGTCCTGGCCCAACTAGTATCGCCCGGTGAGATACAAAGTACTGTACTGACCTGTACACCCCCTGAAAAACGGTGTTCTGGCCCACCTAGTGTCGCCCGGTGAGATACAAAGTACTGTACTGACCTGTACACCCCCTGAAAAACGGTGTCCTGGCCCACCTAGTATCGCCAGGTGAGATACAAAGTACTGTACTGACCTGTACACCCCCTGAAAAACGGTGTTCTGTCCAACCTAGTATCGCCCGGTGAAATACAAAGTACTGTACTGACCTGTACACCCCCTGAAAAACGGTGTTCTGGCCCACCTAGTGTCGCCCGGTGAGATACAAAGTACTGTACTGACCTGTACACCCTCTGAAAAACGGTGTTCTGGCCCACCTAGTATCGCCTGGTGAGATACAAAGCACTACCCGTATTTTCTCGTAAAAAACAACGCACCTGCCCATCCCTTACCACCCGGTGAGAAACAACGCATAAGTCCGCACTTTGTTGTCCTGTTGCATAAACTAATTTTTGTTTGTGTCTTGTTAGTGTTTTTCTGTTTATTACTGATATTATCGTTTTCTTTTTCATCAGAGGTTTTTGTAGTCAACTTTTATATAATCTTAAAAACCTGATCAAAGACTGCTCACTTAAATAGTAATTAACTTCTATTTAACTATTATTAAAACATATACGTAATGTGCTTCAAGAGAAAAGTGTCACATGAAACTGAAAGATCAGATTACATCTCTATAATCAATTTCACCAAGAAATAAAAACTTTATGTCAAGGCATCTTAATTATACATAGTACTTCAAGACCTTCATATGACATTTACCTGAACAAAAAAAACACAATTAGTTTTATTTCAAAGATGAGATTAATTTTAATATTTCTATATCAGTTACATAAGAGAGAAATCTATATATCAAATCATTTTAATGATAAATCAGTTCTACATAATTACAAGATAATACCAGTACTTGACAACTAACCGACAAAGCAGCCATACCCTAACATGACATGACCAAACATCAGAGTAAAAACTAAATCCTATTTTGAATTTTAATTGTTTTATAATTAAAAACTTGTACCTTCATACAGATAGGCGTAGAACTGATCAAAGGAAAGTCGAGCAGATTTACAAATAGCCATTTTATTGTTTTGTCAATTTTCATTTTTTTTCCTCTTGAAAAAGCACATAATGTTTAACTAAGCATGTTATAACGTCATAAATTCAGAGATTGTACAAATTATCTGTATCTTTATTTTGAAATAATTCATGATTTTCATTACATTTATTGCACGGTTTGTCTTCTGTCATTTTCATTAATTTAATACCTTAGTGTTTTAATACTTATGGATTTTGCTTTGTCTTAGCAATTATCAACCATTAAATCTTGAGTAGTCACAGTTTTATATTACCTTAGCTTACCGTCATAGCATTCGTTATGTGCAAATGCACATAATTTGACATTCTAGGAACGTTACAAGAACAGTCGGCTTAATTAGAAATCTAGTTGAAGAAAGCCATTAGAGAAATGATCAGATCCGTATCATAACACAACGTTCAGGATCCGCCCTGTTACAAAATCATTTATCTACAATGTATATTATCGAAACGATTGGTTCATAAAGTTTTTGTATTTTATAATAAATGTTTCTTAATCCAATAGTAATTGTGTTTTAATACAGATTGTATTTGTCAAAATCATGTGGTTGTAAGAAGGAACACATGTCCTGTCCAACACCACTACATACAAGTATTGTCACTGTGTTTAGTGGTTCAAGAAGCGAGCATTTATAATGAGTTTTCTATATATGTTTGCTGTAAAGATTTAATAATAATCAATATTTTATATTGTTCATATTTTACATTTTGACTATGTCATTTACTGTACACAGCATGATGTTATACAATTTCATCCCTGTAGTATAATAGGCACGGTCATCAAATGTGACGTCATCGCCCACTAATTGGTAATTATTCTTACAATGACGTAGTAAATGATAACAAATAGCATTTTTACCAATAAAGACACACCTATTTTTTTCCGCCCACTTATTGCCTATACGTTATTTAGGTAGATGACTCCTGGTTTACTTGTGTAACAAAACGGCAACAATTGTACAAAAAAATAAAATAAAATCAAGGAAATCTATATCGCGTACTTGGCGTTAACAATTACAATCGGAAATATAAAACAAATTTGATAAAAAAAAATATACATAACTAAATAAAATGTACCTATATACAGGAAATACAACCGATAAAATAAAAAAAAAATTAGATAAAAAACAATGAAAGGGAAAAAAGATATTTGAAACAGAAAAAGATTTACTTGATAACAGCCAATATAACACAGAAAACAAAATACACGTAAGTCAGAAATAAAACAGCTAAATAAGACAAGTGTCCGCTATCAGTGTATGAAATTAGCTAGAAAGACACGATGGTCAACAGGGTTCCTAACTTTTAAAAGTTGGTAGCCCAAATGAAATGTTAATGGCCCTGAAATATGTAAGTCTGTGTCTCTCTTTAATTTTGCCAATTAAAACCTCATATTAACTATACTGTATGTATTGTTGTATCTTTGCTATATTGTCTGTTTTCTGTTGTACAAGTGTAAAGTATTTAGATTTTTTATTATACTGAAACAAAATACCACGAATTTTGGCGTCTTGAGGAAACATCCACCTGCTATAGGAGAACAGCTGGAACTCTATGAAGTTGGTGATCCGAACAAAAAGTTAATAGCCTCGGGCCATTGGGCCCGCAGTAATTTTGGACACTGCCGGCTATGAACAGATAATTCCAATCACTTGGAATAGTTAAATTCCCATCTCCGCGATGAGAGACATTGTGAACTGAATGCTGGCGCTTTAGATCACTCTGCAACAAATGCTACTTGTTCAATAAGGCATTAAATATCACAATGGTCCAATCATCTGTATACATGTTTAACGGGAGTCCTGAATGTTTGGTGATATGACTCGAGATGAACGTTCGCCTCAACCAGCTACATCAATAAGTAACTCAAGACATGACAGGATTTTAAAGTTAACCAAAGGGTCGTGTGATATCAAGTCGTTTCCTTCTTCGAAAACTTGGAGCGTCAACTTAATGAGCTTACATAGGACAGAATTGTCTGTTATTTGGATTCATTATAACGGTTGACAGATAATCGTTCTGAAATGTTAAAATATTAAAGATATTTTATGTATGCTATATAGACTCATTAGTGACTTTTAATTTTCCGTTTTAGAAGCCTTATAAACTGTTAAATATATGTGTGCCATCACCCTTCAGCGGATGATTCATTCATCCAGTAATCAAATCCCAAAACAAGTTTACTATTTAATAAGTATGACTATTGTAATAGGCATTTATATGGTTTCATATCTAGATTATAACTATGTTGATGTATTTAAACACTTCTGGAACCTGTCACTGGGGGGGTTTTTACTTACAGTAGCGACATCAAGCTTACAAAATTTCAAAACATTTATATAACCAAAAGAAAGGATGATTTTCTATATAGAGATAATAATAATAAATAAATAATACCCGCACTGGGTGGTCTGGAGTATATCTGATATAAATGATAAACATAAAACATAAAACATAAAACATAAAAAGCAAAACTAAAATAATAATACAAATCTGAAACCATATCTCAGATCTCAGTTCGTCTAATTTTCCACTTCAAAACCGTGACTGCACACAATAAACCATAAATTGCCTTAAGCATTACAAGCAGAATAGTAAACAAAACATTACAACAACAATGCATACCTTCAATGTTTTCTTAGTACAGAGGAAAAATGGTATTTAACCTAGCAATCGAGATTGTTTCACTTACAAATATCAAGGCAGTCAGTTATAAGGTGGTAGAGAAACCCAGAGTGCTAAGGGAATCCAGCAAAATTGTTTTAATCAAAGCACACAAAGTCAATGTTTTAATCAAACCAAACAAAGTCAATGTTTTAATCAAACCACACAAAGTCAATGTTTTAATCTAACCACACACCAGATACCGAACAAAGTCAACAGAGTATCCGTACAAGGTCGACCTAGAATCCGTATAAAGTCGACCAGGTACCGAACAAAGTCAACAGAGTATCCGTGCATGGTCGACCTTGTTCCCGTATATAGTCGACGACCAGGTACCATAAAAAGTCTGCCGAAAAAATTGTACGCATCGTACAAAATCCATCCAGTACACTACGTAATCGAGGTTCTTTTAAACTTTACAACTGTTATAGTTATTGTAATCGAATAAAATTCACCAAATTTATTTGTATCTGGTAAACGTTTACTGTTTATTGTTTACTCTTCATTAGCCGTGACAGGCTATAAAATGTTTCAATGAGGGGTTAAACTTAACATTTTATGGATAATGCATTCATGCCGGGTTGTTAGCTGTTTGTTTAAAATAGTTTTTGATGTTTTTGAATTGCATATTTGTGGACTAGTGTTGGTAAAATTTGTTGAATTGTTGTTTACCATTAGATCACTAAACTTTTTTTAAAAAATCCCAAAATTCCATGTCCGTCCCAAGTTGATATTTATATTTGATTCTGTGTAAATTTATATTTAAATTTCTTCTTATCATTTTTTTTAATAAGTTATTACAATAATGACTTGAAAAGTCACAGGACTTAACAGTAAACAAAATGTCAGACAACTCTAATGAGTCAGTCATTACCAATTTTAAATATTAGAACTGCATTAAATTTATTTAAATGTGCATTCACTATGAAATTGAATAGTCTTTTTAACCTGAGGAAGAAGCCCTTACAGCATTTATCTGCCCATGTGTATACGTTATAGGTTATTATAGCTATATGTATTATGATTGGATGAACAGCTTCGGGGCGATAACTTATATATTCTTGGTTTTGAAAGGTTTCTTATTATTTTCAATTTCATTTCGCGCTGTTAAAATTTTCACTAATGAGACAACACGGCCAGATAATAATGTGTTGTTCTGTTTTTACTTATTAAAATTTATCCATTTACTACGTATATATTTTGTGGTTATTTTTGGGCTATTTGTTTTTTTTCAACAACTGGATTGGCGAGTGATCTAAAGTCTCAAATTAATTATCACAGTGTCTTGCATCGCGTAGTTTCAAATACAGATCACCGTGTCTCTCATCGCCTAGTTTCGAATCACAGATCGCGGTGTTTTCATCGCCTAGTCTCAAATTACAGATCGAGTTGTGTTATATTGCCTAGTCTCAAATTACAGATCAGGGTGTCTCGAATTACAGATCACGGCGTCTCTTACCGCCTAGTATCGAATCCTATACAGGCCGATCCTAGTGTAGCAAAAAGATTGTCATTTCTTTTCCTAAAGTTTTGTCGTTTTCTCCAGGCATTACATTTTCTTTTACTAACCCTGAACTTATCATGCCCCTCGATAAAGAATTGCGAAAGAATCTTGACAGGTCACTACAGCTCCACTCTGCTAAACTTAACCCAGTTTTTAACTGTGTAAATAAATAACCAATTTTATAACTTGAAAGCAAAACCCTGTATGGAGTTGGCAGTACGTTTATTTAAACAATAAAAAATAGTTTTGCATTATAACATTTTATTGTAGTTTCAATCCATGGCGTCATTAGTCAGTGAGTGACGTCGTTTATTATGAATATACGTCAAAATGAATGGTGTATTACACAAAACTGTCTAAATCAATAATAGACCGATTAAAGTATATTAAGCGCATGAAAGAAACATTGAAAATCGCGCACTTCATCACATGTCTTAAAGAACATTGGTCAAATCCCTAGTAAAAAATTATGACTTATGTCCAGGTAAATTAAGTTTATTATATGACATAGCTGCATGCTTGTACGCACTGCATCACATGTCAAAGAGAACGCGGGTCACATTCCAAGTGTTACTATTAAGATTATGACTTTTATTAGCCCTAGTAAATTACATTTCAGTATATGAATTAGTTTATATAGTTATTTATGTCCAGCGAGTGATTGTCGATGATAACTGTCAGAAATTCCATTGTTATGTTTTTGAAGTTTTATTTAAATGATGCATTCAGAAACAGTTAACATTTGTAAAAATAACGAAAACGATTTCAAACATAGGCATTTCTGTCTTGTGTAAGATTTTTAAGATTTCGAACATAGGCATTTCTGTCTTGTGTAAGATTTTTAAGATTTCGAACAAAGGCATTTCTGTCTTGTGTAAGATTTTTAAGATTTCGAACATAGGCATTTCTGTCTTGTGTAAGATTTTTAAGATTTCGAACATAGGCATTTCTGTCTTGTGTAAGATTTTTAAGATTTCGAACATACATGTAGGCATTTCTGTCTTGTGTAAGATTTTTATTTTTTATAAAATTAATTTTAAAAGCTATATGCACTAAGCAACGCTTCCAAATTTGTTTTTGTTTTATACTTCATTTGAATGTTTTCCCTAATCGTTAGCCAAGAGTTAAAAGACAGTGGTTATGTATTTGTAGTATTTAAGATTTAAATATAAACAGACGCCAAGAGCATAGTCTGAAAATTTTAATCTAAAGTTTCACAACACTGGTGAATATTTTATAGTTTATGCTAGACAGCTTAATATCATAGAGTGATGAACGCAATCTGTCCACTAATCAATAGAAGCTGATTTAAGATTAAGGAAAACACTTCGTTACAATCGAAAAAGAAAAAAATTAAGGTTTAGTCAAATGATTAAATTCTTAAACCGTCCAGCATTGTTAATATTTATGTCTATGATAAAATGTCTACCGCATACGTCATAGGTCATTTCCCCTTAGCAACCACTGATGTCGGTTTCATGACAACTAGGTGAAATATTTAGTCTGTTGCCATATTTGTCTAACTTGACGTAAACGATGTCATTTGTTTTCTTCAATAAAAAAAGGTAGAAGTTGTTAAATATGTAGGGTTAGTCTTAAGATCTGCAGTCATAAATGATGATCGTGATGACAGCAGCGAATTTGAGTTTTGTGAGCAACCTGCAGGTTCATCATATCATTTATGGATATGTTACGCTGGTGACAGGGAAATGTCTCCACTCAAGTACAGGCCCCGGTTTCACAATCATTCCTTAACTAAGACTTTCCTTAACTTAAATTGAGCAAATTTTGGTAATCTCTTTTTTGAGTTACAAATGAACATTAGTGATAATAATGTATGCAAATGTTACAAGCTTGAAGACTTCTTTAAAATGACACCTTAAATTTCTGGATATCTAAACAAATAACCAAGATATTACAATTTCAAATTTGCCAAATTTAAGTTAAGGAAAATCTTAGTTAAGGAATGATTGTGAAACCGGAGCCAGGAACATCAACGGTTGGCTCAAATCAAGACTACGTGATAATCAAAAGAGATACGTATGTGATAGTCAAATTAACCTCACAATCGAAGTCAAGATTTCGTCACAAATAAAAAAGAAGAAAAATTATAGTCAAGATTACGTCACAATCGAAAAGAAAAAGAATATTGTATTTACAATCATATTGTTTTTGATTAAATAAAGTATTTGACGTCGACTATACGTTGCAACTTTGGTGACGTCATAGACGTGCGAACAGTGACGTCATAGACTATTAACCGCGAATTGTGGGAAAGCGTTCTCTAATTTAACAAAAAGAATTTTTTAAGGCATCCATTCATCCATCTTTTTTGACGAATCCGTTTGTTAATAATTGTTTATTCAATTTTTACTTTAAAATGTAATTCATGTGTGTTGTTATTTTATCAAATTGAAAAAATATTCATATCTAGATTGATCAGTGGACGGGGTCAGATATCAAATGCTAATTACATTTGGGCGGGTTCAGATGTACGATGTTCTTTTTGAATGACAGGGGACGACCCATTTTACTGCAGTGCGTTTTTAAACCGTCTTCAAAATTACATGAAAAATGTGAGTCGGATATAAAATTATTTTTTAATAAAAATTGTAAATATAACAAATAAAGAAATATTCCAATGTCTTTATGAACTTGCAAAGTATTATGGATTGCCTTAAATTTTTGCCGTGTTTTGGTTGCGTTGGCTTTTGTTTCAAACATGTTTTCCAGTAACCAATTCTTTCCACTGAAATGCGTTTGTTAAACAAGTTTGAACTGTAAATCTTGTATTAAAATAGACTTTGTATTGATTGCTTCTTTAGTTTAGATTATCTATTTGAGTTTAATATCTTTATTTTCATTGTGATAACCTTAGGTCGTACGTTCTTGTATTTTACACACGACTTGATTCATCCATTAATATTTTTTAAAGAAAAAGATATAAATAATGTTCTTTTAATAGGTGAATATAAAAAAAAAAACAAAATAAAGGAGATGTTGATATAAGCCGTATTCAGAGAAAAAAGAAAATCATATTTTTAATTGTAATTATAGAAGATTGTACTAAGAAACAAGCAATTATAGGCCAATGTTATACAATATGCCTGTGGAAAATTTGAATTTAAATCGTTAGGTAATACACATTAGATGTTTACGGATGTAATTAAAAGTCAATAAATATTAACAAAAATTCGTTTTCTACATAGCATTTAAAAATCCAGATCGAAAACAATGTACGTTCTCTATCTTCTTTTGAACAAGGTGAAGCTAGTACTTACCATATACAATATAAAGGCGATTCATTCTTTTTTATAACATAATCTAGTTGTGATTTTTTTTCTGAAAAAACAACAGTTCTTTAAACACTTAATAGAAAAGCATGTACGGAATTGTGTATATGTATGAATACGTGTGGTGATTTCTAGCTCCGAGACATGAGGTAACGTCCAGTGGGCCTAATACGCTCACCTGATAAATAATGTTCTTAGTGTCTAAAAATAACCCCATTGTATAAAACCAACATTCATCAAATAATGAAATGTTTTCCCAATAATAACTCTTATCAAATAATTATTCAGTTAGAATCAAAGTAGTGCATGAATAAAGTAGCACTTCAACAAATTGAGCTACTTCTTTTTGGAAAACCTAAAACAAATTTGCAACAACCTGCCTTGAAATATTCATAAATGACCAAAATAGTAAATAATAATAATAATAATAATAATAATAATAAAAACAGTTAATACTAAGTCATGACCATGAGTTTTGACCTTGACTCCATTATGAACAGCATTGCAGCAGTAGGAATGAAATGCAACGTGGTAATTGGTTAATAAGTAAAATCTGTATTGAATTATTTCTAAAAATATCTGAATAATAATTTAAATGCAAACAAGTCAAAAAGCTCTTTTCTTTTTATAATGAGTGGTCTCAATATGTGTTTGTCTTTTCTTAGTTTAGTTTTGTTTCGGTTGTCATTACGTTTCACTGTTTTGTGTCACGTTTTAAAAACATATTGAAGATTTTGAGAAAAAGCTATATAAATAAGCACCATTAAATATGCTTTCGCGGTCTGTGTCTATTTATGGTAATGCGGTTCTTTTCAAATTTAAACACATTTTAAGCATGATTCATGCTATTTAAATCAGAAGCTTTTAACTAATAAAACAAAAATATGCTTCTTAAGGAATGTTTTAATCCAAATTTTTGTGACATGTTCCGACGAGCACATTTATATTTTTAGAACTGTTTCTTTTCAATCTAGAAACATGAACATGAAATACTAACAGTATCTTTTGCGGATTGTGAAATCTAAATCATATATGACGTGATAAAATGTTAGAAGCTTTGTTATTACAGACATGTTCTTCTTGTCGATATATGACGTAATAAAATGTTAGAAGCTTTGTAATTACAGACATGTTCTTCTTGTTGATATATGACGTATTAAAATGTTAGAAGCTTTATAATAACAGACATGTTCTTCTTGTTGTTATATGACGTGATAAAATGTTAGAAGCTTTGCAATTACAGACATATTCTTCTTGTCGATATATGACGTAATAAAATGTTAGAAGCTTTGTAATTACAGGCATGTTCTTCTTGTTGTTATATGACGTGATAAAATGTTAGAAGCTTTGTAATTACAGACATGTTCTTCTTGTTGATATATGACGTATTAAAATGTTAGAAGCTTTGTAATAACAGACATGTTCTTCTTGTTGATATATGACGTGATAAAATGTTAGAAGCTTTGTAATTACAGACATGTTCTTCTTGTTGATATATGACGTGATAAAATTTTAGAAGCTTTGTTATTACAGACATGTTCTTCTTGTTGATATATGACGTGATAAAAGTTAGAAGCTTTGTAATTACAGACATGTTCTTCTTGTTGATATATGAAGTGATAAAATGTTAGAAGCTTTGTAATTACAGGCATGTTCTTCTTGTTGTTATATGACGTGATAAAATGTTAGAAGCTTTGTAATTACAGACATGTTCTTCTTGTTGATATATGACGTGATAAAATGTTAGAAGCTTTGTAATTACAGACATGTTCTTCTTGTTGTTATATGACGTGATAAAATGTTAGAAGCTTTGCAATAACAGACATGTTCTTCTTGTTGATATATGACGTAATAAACTGTTAGAAGCTTTGTAATTACAGACATGTTCTTCTTGTTGATATATGACGTGATAAAATGTTAGAAGCTTTGTAATTACAGACGTGTTCTTCTTGTTGTTATATGACGTGATAAAATGTTAGAAACTTTGTAATTACAGACATGTTCTTCTTGTTGATATATGACGTGATAAAATGTAAGAAGCTTTGTTATTACAGACATGTTCTTCTTGTTGATATATGACGTGATACAGACATGTTCTTCTTGTTAATATATGACGTGATACAGACATGTTCTTCTTGTTGTTATATGACGTGATACAGACATGTTCTTGTTGATATATGACGTGATACAGACATGTTCTTCTTGTTGTTGATATTTTGACGTGATACAGACATGTTCTTCTTGTTGATATATGACGTGATACAGACATGTTCTTCTTGTTGATATATGACGTGATACAGACATGTTCTTCTTGTTGATATATGACGTGATACAGACATGTTCTTCTTGTTGTTATATGACGTGATACAGACATGTTCTTGTTGATATATGACGTGATACAGACATGTTCTTCTTGTTGTTATATGACGTGATACAGACATGTTCTTCTTGTTGTTATATGACGTGATACAGACATGTTCTTCTTGTTGATATATGACGTGATACAGACATGTTCTTGTTGATATATGACGTGATACAGACATGTTCTTCTTGTCGTTATATGACGTGATACAGACATGTTCTTCTTGTTGTTATATGACGTGATACAGACATGTTCTTCGTGTTGTTATATGACGTGATACAGACATGTTCTTCTTGTTGATATATGACGTGATACAGACATGTTCTTCTTGTTGTTTTGTTTTATATAGAATTTAATTTCTTTGCCTTACTTTTTTTTGTATTTAATTATTGTTGAGAAAAACATCTACACGTGATCTGGTTTTGTTTTAATGGTTAATTGATATCAGTGAGTTGTTTGCGATTCTTTATCAGAATGCCTTTTCAAGAAATCATGTAAAAGTGGAGATGTTTTCATTGATTGGACGTCATGTATTTTAAATAAAGAAAGCTTTTAACTATTTAATGATTTGAAATAAAATCTTTTATTTTATATTTTATACTTTTAAGGGAATATCATAACACGTCATTAAAATTTACATTGAGTATGCCGTAATTTTGTATAGAAATTACTGGGTGGATAATGTGGGTGGAGTAAATGTAGAAAATAATTGGTGTCTTATTTATCCCTGTCTATCATAAGTTTGTAAATGTATGTCGTTTTTTTCTAATAATCAATTAATTTATCTCGTTACAAACATGATTTCATTGTTAATTATAACAGTTGTTATTCGAAACATGTTTTCTCAGAAATTACTTCATGTGGGGGCGTGCCAGCGACTACGTTTTTTCCCTATTGTGTCCTTTATTTCGAACAAATTATTTAAATTGGATTTAAATAACTTTGGACCTTTTGATTCATTATTTTCAACTGTTTGTCTTATGTTTTTTATCTATCAAACTTTTCGGTCTTAGTGTCACTGATGAGGAATGAATTTCCGAAATGTTCACATCTGGCACATCAAAATTTAACTGGTATTTGTGTTATATATTTACTACCCCTGAGCGTTTACCGCTGCTGGTGGAGTTAAACTCCCCGAGAGTATCCATAACTCAGTAGGCAGTACTTTGTGCTGTCAGAAAATGTACCATTTAATAAAATTTTCAGCCATCTAAAATTTGAAATTTATTTAAAACTAAGGTTTGTTCCCTCATGCAAAGCATTCCTTAGCTTGATTTGGATTTAAATAACTTTGGACCTTTTGATTCATTATTTTCAACTGTTTGTCTTATGTTTTTTATCTATCAAACTTTTCGGTCTTAGTGTCACTGATGAGGAATGAATTTCCGAAATTTGCACATCTGGCACATCAAAATTGAACTTGTATTTATGTTATATATTTACAAATTTTGGAGATCAAAATAAAATTCGATTGAAAATAATAATGTTTACCGGATTTGCATCAGAGCCTTTCCAAAGTCAGTAATCGATGGTCCCGATACGTTTTTACCATTTTTTAAAATTCTAGTTGGCCGTTTTATCATTTACATGTATCGTGTTCTCGTTTGCGTTTGTTATTTACAAATACATGCTCGTAATTTCAAATTTCTTTCTTTATTTGTATGTCTTATGCGAAAGTTTAATTTTTATAAAATAAAATATTCAAAGAAAATCGCATATGACATGTACATGTATTTTAATTTTCATTTATGCATCAAATACTGTGTTTAATTGTTAAAAGTCAGATCACTTAGACGACTAGAGGATTTAAGCGGAATAATGTGCCAAAGGTTTAGATAAAATTTAGTTTATAATATCAGAATTTAAGTTCTGAAATTGTAGAGGAAATAGGAGTGATTACAGAAGCAGCCGACCTTTGGCAAAGAAATTGAAAATATTCTCTCACATGAAATATTTGTTCATTTGACATTTACTTACTAATACGTATGGTTTACTTTGGACACTACATCACCTCTTTGGATGAATAATGTATGATTTACATCCGGGAACTTGCATGTCAGACACGATAAATCATGTGACCATTATGTTACTAACATGAAAATGAATACAGGTTTAGATGAAGATAAAAACAATAAATCACTAGTCCCTTTGTAAAAATCACACAACATTCTTAATATTTCATACTTAATTTTGTCCAATTGTTATTGCGTGTACATCATATACTCGAGAGACTACACAACAATTTATTTCTGGTGTTTATACAGATTTTACGGGGATTTTTGACAGGGTTTTGGCTTTGTTATTGATCATTTGAACCGTCGATATATCGTTTCTTGACGCATTTTATAACTTTATCGATAGAAAAACAGCCTGTATACAACTTTTTGCCCCCTCCCTGACTTCGTCCAAAGACTTCTAGTAGCACATCCTTAGTTTAAACAATAGTTTTTTTTATTCAATTAAATATAAAACACGTTAGGATTCTTGAAATAGAGAATATCTCTAATATCAACCAGTCTCCTATATCTAAAAAAATTAAACATCTAATGAAGGTGTATAATCAATTGCATAATAATAATAATAGTAATAATAATATAATGATATTAATAATAAATTGTGGTGGAAAAACAATAATAATAATTATTTATAATAATGATAATAATAATAATAATACTGAAATAATAATAATAATAAAAGTCCATTAATACTGTAATTCATAGACTTCCGATAATAATGATTAGTGATGGAATAATAATAATAATAATAAATATGCAGTCAAAGTGAGTTTAAGTGCAAAAAAATGGATACATGAGTGTATTCATATATCACTGACAAAAATACATCGTAAACTTGATAATAATAATAATAATAATTATGTATTTGGTTAAATAAAATAAAATATAAAATTGATGTATATTATGTAATAATAATAATAATAATAATAACATGATTGACAATGGAATAATAATAATGCCATGACCTCGCATGTTGAATATTTATGACGTAGACAGTAAATATTATTAAGTAAAGCGTTTACTTTTTAAAATGAATTCTTGTACTGTGAGAAATACAATTTTATTGTCTTCGAAGGACAAAGTAGGATCACCAAACAATAGTTTATCAACTGTTAAAACAAAGGGAAGTGTAAATATTGTTGTTGTTCGAATATGACTGAAATTCTGACAATATAAAAGAAAATGATTGGTGTTTTCTACTTGACCACATCTACAATAGGGTTCTGAATCTAAATGTTTACTATATAAATGATACTTAAGAGAACTAAATTGCAATCGTAGTCTTGTATGAAGTATTTGACCCACCCTTAAAAATTGCACATCCTTCCTGTCTCTGGAAAAACTAGTTAAAAGTAACAACTGCAATGGCAAGTGGGTTATGTTCGTTTCCAGGTTCTAAACAACCGAACAACTGAAAAAATGCCCTGAGCAACAAACAACGTAACCAAGAACACGAAACATAATGATACACGGCCAAAGAAAAAATTATATATGAAATAAACCACACTAGCAAATATCACGCATGTACGAACTTGTTCGAGATAAATAAACTTGTTCTTAACGCATATAGCTGAAAAATCGTGATTAGATAAACAACATATCACTTTTTATTCCATAATTAGAGATGTATATATAGATAATATCATCATTTTACAATGTGCGCAAACATATCGTATCAAACCTATGAAGTTTAAAAATACACAAAAGTAACAAATTTCTGCAGGTAATCATTCCGAAAATATTTTATCGTTTTGGCGGATAAATGCCATACATCGATCTTAACATTGATCGTCAAGTTCCATTAGCTTAACCAGTTGGTAAATCTTAACATTTATCGTCAAGTTCAGTTAACTTAACCAGTTGGTAAATCTTAACATTTATCGTCAAGTTCATTTAACTTAACCAGTTGGTAAATCTAAACAGTTTTCGTCAAGTTCCGTTGGCTTTACCAGTTGTTAAATCTTACCATTTATCGTCAAGTTCGTTTAACTTAACCAGTTGGTAAATCTTAACATTTATCGTCACGTTCAAATCTTATCATTTATTGTCAAGTTCAGTTAACTTAACCAGTTGAAAATCTTAACATTTATCGTCAAGTTCAGTTACCTTAACCAGTTGGTAAATCTTAACATTAATCGTCAAGTTCAGTTTCCTTAACCAGTTGGCAAATCTTAACATTTATCGTCAAGTTCCGTTAGCTTAACCAGTTGTTAAATCTTAACATTTATCGTCAAGTTCAGTTTCCTTAACCAGTTGGTAAATCTTAACTTTATCGTTAAGTTCCGTTAACTTAAACAGTTGGTAAATCTTAACATTTATCGTCAAGTTGCGTTAGCTTAACCAGTTGGTTAATCTTAACATTTATCGTCAAGTTCCGTTAGCTTAACCAGTTGGTAAATCTTAACATTTATCGTCAAGTTCAGTTAACTTAACCAGTTGTTAAATCTTAACATTTATCGTCAAGTTCCGTTGGCTTAACCAGTTGGTAAATCTAAACAGCTATCGTCAAGTTCCGTTGGCTTAACCAGTTGAAAATCTTAACATTTACCGTCGAGTTCAGTTTACTTAACCAGTAGGTAAATCTTAACATTAATCGTCACGTTCAAATCTTATCATTTATTGCCAGGTTCAGTTAACTTAACCAGTTGAAAATCTTAACATTTATCGTCAAGTTCAGTTTACTTAACCAGTTGAAAATCTTAACATTTATTGTGAAGTTCAGTTAACTTAACCAGTTGAAAATCTTAACATTTATCGTCAAGTTCAGTTACCTTAACCAGTTGTTAAATCTTAACATTTATCGTCAAAAACAGTTAACTTAACCAGTTGGTAAATCTAAACAGCTATCGTCAAGTTTCGTTTGCTTAACCAGTGTAAAATCTTAACATTTACCGTCGAGTTCAGTTTACTTAACCAGTAGGTAAATCTTAACATTTATAGTCACGTTCAAATCTTATCATTTATTGCCAGGTTCAGTTAACTTAACCAGTTGAAAATCTTAACATTTATCGTCAAGTTCAGTTTACTTAACCAGTAGGTAAATCTTAACATTTATTGTCACGTTCAAATCTTATTATTTATTGTCAGGTTCAGTTAACTTAACCAGTTGAAAATCTTAACATTTATCGTCAAGTTCAGTTAACTTAACCAGTTGGTAAATCTTAACATTTATCGTCAAGTTCAGTTAACTTAACCAGTTGAAAAATATTAACATTTATCGTTAAGTTCAAATCTTATCATTTATTGTCCAGTTCAGTTAACTTAACCAGTTGAAAATCTTAACATTTATCGTCAAGTTCAGTTAGCTTAAACAGTTGGTAAATGAAATATTTTAGCCCGTATTCTGGGCAATATTTCGGACATTCTGTTATAAATTTAAAGCATTCAAGTTAATCGCTTTGATGAAATACAGATGGTTTAATAAAAAATGTCAGAAAGTATTTTTTTTAATAGTCATTAACCATTTTGTTAAAGATAACGAAGTTTCGAACATCCAGGTTCAGGACCTTATCGGATGATCAGGTTGATTTATGGCGCTGAATAATGGTAATATTATGTCCTGGCTTCGTGCAATCCCAATGGATGCTTGTCCATTCATTCTCAAGACTAACAGTTTACAAAAATATTGTGATTTTAAAGAATCATGTTTTGGTTAAAAGCATTGATATTATCTTTAAAAAAGCATTATGTCATTAATTGTTACAAACATTTCATCAGTCATTGCTAGTCTTCTCTCCTATTACTAAAACAAACATCAAATATTTTGTATAAAAGCTCTGTCTCTTATTTCAGAAGCTAAATAGAGTGCTACATTGATGCATATAAATCATGACATTTTAATTCATCAGTTACATTAATTTACGTATAACGTACCAATACTGTTAAAGGAATTAGGAAATGAAGCAGGTTGTATAGCCGTTTAAAAAGTTGAGAATATTGGCCAGACTTTATGTAGTGAATTCACTGCATTTGAACATCTCTGATGGGCCAAGTCATTTTGTGTTGTTATATTTGCTGACAAACTCGTACAGGTAAAAGGCAAAAAAAATAAATAAATAAAAAAGGTACTTCTACAGGTAACCAGTAACCAGTTACTAGTAGCTAACTTTACCTATCTATAAAACAATCTCAACAATACAAACCAGTACGCTTACTGAATGATTAATTTTATCTTAAAAGTATTCTAAAAAATAAAATCTCCTTTTCATGGATAAGTAATTAAGCTTTTTATTGCTTTTGAAATGAGCCATAAAACCCACACGGTATCAGATTATTTTAGAGTTGTCCTTTATGTTTACTGACCACAATTTTAGTCTTATTATACCTTGTATAAAGATGAAGTTTTTCTGTTGATTATTATTAATGTATAATAAAGTATCTCTCAATTTGTTTTATGGTGAAATATAGAAAAGTACACCTGGGGTTAAATTCGAATTTCGCTGCAATAAACAGAACAACCAAAACGTTCATGTTCATATTGAAACAATCTTAGAGTTTGTGAATGCTTAATGCCAATATTATATATAGACATCATGTATCCGTAACCATCAAGATAGCTTCAAGTCACACAGACTTGAATATTAAATAGTTATCAAGTGGAAAGTTTTAATTAAAATAATGCATTAAAAATAGTCGTGTCTGACAATAAAATTGACAACTGTTTTTAAGTGCATTATTTTAATGAGAATTAAAAACAATTTTTAACAGCTGTTTTGGAATTGATTATTTTGTTTTTAATCATAAAATTTGATAGTAGTTTTAGATAGCCCTCAAACAATCGTTTTAAGTGATCTATGAATACTTTTGTATCAAAATTTAAAAAATATATATTTTACAAAACAATAAAAATAATTCCATCAATGTAAACAATATTTGTTTAATTCTGACATTCTATCGTTCCGTTGGATAAGACAATATTACCAGTGACGCCGTTTATTTTACCGTAATTCATTTATACTCCTTTTATAGTGTAAAATTTTTTGTTTAATAATTTAAGTGCTAATTTCCATATTATTTAGTTAGTGACTATCATATGCGAAACGTTAATCCTGACAACAATCAAATCCCATGTAATTCAGACACTTTCTATGTATTTCAATAACATTAATACATTAAATACATAGCTATTTCAGAAACGATAACTAACAAGAGCAATTGCTATTGGAAATTCAGCATGCTACAATAAATAGCAAAAAGACTGTTGGAGGCCCGTAGAAATTTTTAATTTTCTATCCTGAGAAATTTTCAGATTTAATTCCTTATTATTAACTATTTTACCACCCTAATATTGAGGCGCTGGAAGGATTTGAAAGGAAAGTAAGTTTATTGTTGATGCAGTGAACCAAATGAACATGAAAAATATCAAACATTTAGAAAACCAACAAGTTATTGTTCTGTTAAGATGGTTCTTCGAATCTTTTTATAATGCTAACTTGTTCAATTTCTATCGTACAATATCTTTTTCTTTTAATTATGCGTAGATAAGAATATCTCGTGTAAAACAAACTTTGTAATTTCATGTAAAAGTACATTATGACAAATACCGCCTATAACACTAAGTGTTTAGTAAGCTTATACCAGACTAGTTATATTAATTAATTGTTACTTTTTTTATCTATATACACAAATCAGAAATACTTCATACAGATCTTATGCGACGGGGTTAAAATTATATTTCATATTTAAGCTCAAAGTATTTAACGGATTTTTGTTGGAGATTGTATTTATTTTTGTGATCAATAATACCCAAACACGGAGTATATGTTTGTGCTTAAAAATATATATAATTTAAAATTTTAAAACATAAAACAGGGACTCAATATTCTTCCGTTTAAACTGTACATGCTTCAGCCAACATTTTCCCTAACCTTCTTTTTAACACTAGGCTGTTTCCGGTGCTTCACTGATAACCAATGTTTGATATATCTTTAATTAATTAGATATTATTACCTTGATCTCTGGTTAATTACAGATTATCACCAATACATGCTTAGCTGTCCCTATGTAAGCATGATTTATAGAACGAATGTAAAGAATTTTCATTCTAAAACTAGTTATGTAACTCCTTTAAAATCCCAAAGCGAAGATAAATCTGTAATTACATCACAAATCTTCAATTACAGCACATAAACTTTCAGTTTAATCTTTAATTTCACTTACATCTGTGTAAAGTTTGTTATTAAAGTTATATCACTAGACTTTTTTAATTAAGAAGTGCAATTAAACATCGATACAGTTGTAAAATATATAAACTGGAGCATTGTACGTCTTATTCATTAATTAATGACATTGATTTAAGATATACCATTCTCGTTCCAAATTAAGTTATTTACAAAAAATACAACGTTAATATAAACAGATAATTGTTAGTAGTTTTTGAGTATTTCAATTTTCAAGTTTTATAACTAAAAAGGTCAATGACGTCAGCCAAAATACTTAGAAAACAGAGAAAGTCTGAAAAATTTTGCTTGAAAAATTAACTTATATCCAATATCTATTTAAGATTTTTGAAATTCCGTTTTTAAAATTTTAAAATTCTTTAATA
Organism: Tegillarca granosa; assembly: GCA_029721355.1. Classification (NCBI taxonomy): domain Eukaryota; kingdom Metazoa; phylum Mollusca; class Bivalvia; order Arcoida; family Arcidae; genus Tegillarca; species Tegillarca granosa. The sequence goes on along the minus strand of JARBDR010000892.1, from coordinate 30,457 downwards.
TTAATTTTTACAATCATGACAAAAAGTCGAAATAATTTTTTTTTCTAAATTACCGAAAAAAATTCTTCAATTGACGTAGAAAAAACATTTTTATTTATTTATATAATTATTTATTTATTTACTTATTCCTTCATTTATTTATTTATTTTTGTCTGTTTGCTTTATACTTTTAACATATAAAAATTAAAAATAAATAAATAAAAACAGACAACGGCCAGCACTATCAAGATCACGACACAATACAAATAATAATAAAACAACCAGACAAGACAAAGCACGAAAAGGTAACACGTATTAGGAGACCTCCCTACTGTTGACGGGTACTGGAGTTTATGTCTGGTGATGCGACCTAAGTTCTAATTGTAGAACGAGCCAGTATGTCCACTTGTTCTACAATATTAGGTGTCATTTGCAAGATTTAGTGACTAACTTCTCCAAAGTAATAAAAGCTAAATCAGACCTGGTAAGAAAAGAAATCACTTAATGAAGACATTAAATATAAAATTCTCTACTTTGAACAGACACTAGAACTAGTGTCCAGTGATGTTCTCTTATTTTATAACGATTTCTCTATAAATACATAAGAACAAATTTGGTTGGATGACTTGTCTGTAGTAATATTACTTATAGTGATATAGTAATGATGACAGTTAATGATTCCGACCTTAGTAAATGTTTCAACTTACTAATAGCCTATTGTCAAGCAATAAGCTATAATATACCAGTCATAACAAGAATACTTGGTACACAAACTGAGGTAGCTACGAGACGTGATAATGGCATAATAAATAGTAAGATTGATTTTTGTAGAAGATCTGTATTTAGTAACACTAGGTTAGGTAATTTCCTGTCAATTGTTTTAAAGTGTCCGTATGCAATGTTGAAGGACGGGGCAATGTAACGCGGAAATTATTTTTAATAGATAAGACCGCCTTTTTACCTTATAGATTGTGTGTCTGTCTGAAACTGTTTTTATTTTGCTTTCAGAAATCATACAAAATAATATATTTTTTTAAATAATAAGACATTGTGTCCTATCCTATCTTTGTAAAATTATGTGCTTTGTTGTGAGCTAAGTTTACACTTCTAACCTGATCGTTCGTAACACTACACTATGACAGTTTAATACTAAAGACAAGTCATAATGAATTGACACTCAGTTATTCATCAATAATTTTTCACCTATTTCTAAGAAACATAATTACTAGAGATGTCAGTATCTATTTTTATGTCTTTCCTAATCAACTGTGTTATATTTCATTCTTTAAAACTGTGAAATATTATATAATGTTTCATTGATTCCGACATGTATACAACAACAGCAATATCATATTAAGATTCGTTCGTTAACACTTAATAAACCGTGTATTTCTGATGTTTATTCCTGAAAATAATCGAAAATAAATAAATCACGAGGCGAGCATTGTTGTCTGTTTATTGAGTAAAGTCAGAAATATTTATGTGATAAAACCAACAGATACAAGATATATACCATTTGTTTTGTAATTAATGACTAAGATTCCTAGATTAAAGCAAGTTTGGAATTACCTCTAGGGACACATTTATGGCCCGGAATTATTTACGTCTCCGATTCCAAAATTAAGCAGCGTAAAGTAGGTGTAGGAAAACCCAAGAGGAAGTCAAAATAGGAATCAAATATAAATGATTTATAAATCAGTTTATCGCAATATCTAACCGTACGGTATGACAGAGAACTACAGTTCGAGGTTTTATAATTATAATTTACTGTCTTGATTTTTGTTCTGCTGGTCCACGTGTTTTGAATAAGCCGATATATTCTAAAAACAATATTTTACAAGTACATTTAGTAATATGATTAGATTTTTATCTCTATAATATTATATAAAATTAAAATTTTTATTTGTATGGGACTGAGCAATTCGAAAATGCTGTATGAATACCTCTGTACATACCAAACAAGGTCAAAATAACACTTTCAACGTACACTCTATATATACCTAACAAACAAGAGTCAAAATAACGATTTTAACGTACACTCTATATATACCGAACAAACAAGAACAAAATAACACTTTTAACGTACACTCTATATATACCAATCAAACAAGAACAAAATAACGCTTTTGACGTACACTCTATATATACCGAACAAACAAGAACAAAATAACGCTTTTGACGTACACTCTATATATACCGAAGAAACAAGGTCAAAATAACGATTTTATCGTACATTCTATATATACCAAAAAACAAGGTCAAAATGACGCCTTTAACGTACACCCTTTATATACCAAACCAACAAGGGTCAAAATAACGATTTTAACGTACACTCTATATATACCGAACAAACAAGAACAAAATAACGCTTTTGACGTACACTCTATATATACCGAACAAACAAGGTCAAAATAACGATTTTATCGTACATTCTATATATACCAAAAAAACAAGGTCAAAATGACGCCTTTAACGTACACCCTTTATATACCAAACCAACAAGGGTCAAAATAACGATTTTAACGTACACTCTATATATACCGAACAAACAAGAACAAAATAACACTTTTAACGTACACTCTATATATACCAATCAAACAAGAACAAAATAACGCTTTTGACGTACACTCTATATATACCGAACAAACAAGAACAAAATAACGCTTTTGACGTACACTCTATATATACCGAACAAACAAGGTCAAAATAACGATTTTATCGTACATTCTATATATACCAAAAAAACAAGGTCAAAATGACGCCTTTAACGTACACCCTTTATATACCAAACCAACAAGGGTCAAAATAACGATTTTAACGTACACTCTATATATACCGAACAAACAAGAACAAAATAACGCTTTTGACGTACACTCTATATATACCGAACAAACAAGGTCAAAATAAAGCCTTTAACGTACACCCTTTATATACCAAACCAACAAGGGTCAAAATAACGATTTTAACGTACACCCAATATATACGCAACAAACAAGGTCAAAATAACGATTTTAACGTACACTCTATATAAACCGAACAAAAAAGATCAAAATAATGCTTTTAACGTACACTCTATATATACGCAACAAAAAAGGTTAAAATAACGCTTTTATCGTACATTCTATATATACCAAACAAACAAGATCAAAATAACACTTTTAACTCTCTCTCTCTCTCTCTCTCTCTCTCTCTCTCTCTCTCTCTCTCTCTCTCTCTATATATATATATATATATATATATATATATATATATATATATATATATATATATATAATCCAAACGAACAAGAACAAAATAACTCTCGCTATATATACCAAACAAACAAGAACTAAATAAGCTTTTAACGTACACACACTCTCTCCCTATGTATATATACATGTACCAAACAAACAAGGTCAAAATAACGCTTTTAACGTACACTCTATATACGAAACAATCAAAGTCAAAAGAATATTTTTACGTACAAAATGTTTTGTTGAAGTAAAAAAGGTAAAAAAAAAATTATATAAGAAGTAAACGTGTATATAGTAACACTTACTTCAATCTTCCGACTTTTGAGAGTATTTGATTGGCCAGAAATAAAGCTGGTCGTATAAACCAAAAGTAAAAAAAAGTTCGAACTTTTTAAGTGTTTGGTTCATCTATTCTGCCATACAAAACAATATAGAAAGGATTAGTTTATGTCGGGTAATATCTAAGATGGAGGAATGAGAAATTTCGACAAATTATTATCATGTACAATTTTTTTTATTGTATTGAAATTTAAAAAAAAAGTATGACTTTGATAGAATACATGCATTGTACTGATGCCAAATTGTATAACTTACAATATTAAGTTATTGTGTATATTGCGTTATTTAAAAAAAAACACAAAAACATACAAAAATGAACATAATATAGAAAAAACGGATAAGAGATCCATTTCAAATAAACCTGTAGATTCTGTTTATTTTAAGTAATTGATAAAAAACACATGTTTTATATCTACTGATTGAAATTAACATTTAAGAGATTAGTTTAGGTAATTGAAGATTTGTATTTTGTGTTGTTGTTGCAGTAAACACAACTTTTACTGCATTTAAAAACTCGGCTTTTATTGCAATTCTTCTCCCATGTAAACTAAAATAAAATATATATACTGATTATTATAATCATTTAACTGAGGAGATTTTTGTTGAGCAGGTGCGAGCTGTAATTGATCAAGATAAGTTCTTGTTTGTTTTCAATGAAATATAATGTTGATGAAAACAATAAATCATAAATTACACTATAAAAAACTAATGAAGTCAGGAGATTTTATTGTCTTAATTTCCTTTTATTGAAATATAATGTTTTATTGAAAATTTTAATACTTGTATTTGATAAAAGTAATAACTGCAGCATCAAAACACTCAACATTTTGTATATGACATTGTCAATCATTAGACAATCAAGATTACGAGCTTTTGTAATTAAAAAAATTATATTTTCATCAAATTCATGTCGTGGCATAATAAATTTATAATTATCAATTTGATTAAAAGCCTATCTTAGTTTGTTTACTGTTTATGATAAACCTAAACACTTGTGAGTTTGGTCCTACAATCACTGGTCAATCTTACCTGCTTCTTAAAGAACTGACTGGTATTGGGCACTCGCTTTTTTATTTTATTTTGGTTAAGATTTGACAGATTTTTACATAATTCCAAGGTGTACAATACTAGACGAAATGTGTTTTAATAATTTTGCTTTATATGACTTTTATTTGTTTTAATACACTCCAAAAAGTAGTTTAATGTTAACATGCTTGTAAATCTTAAAGTCAACTTAATTTTAAAAATTCGACTTTAGTACTGAGAACTCTGTGAATGCGGGTCTCCGTTGTTTATGATGTTTAGATATCTAGAGATTTTCTCTGTATGTTTATAGCCATTCTGTCTTATAAGTCAAACAATTCCTTCAGGATTCATTATCAAACATAACAGCCAAAATAAAGCTATAAAATTTAGTATCTGAGCAAATTTATGACCGTTATGAGTGTAAACCTTGAAAGGTCATTGAAATGGTTAAAATCTCTAGAATGCAAGAGAAAAAGAAAATTACAAAGAACCCAAATATATTTCCAGTGGATGTGGTTAAAATATTTGACAGGTCACTAGTCATATACGAAAAAAAAAGGAAAATTGGATTTGATCTAGACTTAACGCCAACCAATGATAAAAGTTATATATCGATCTTTGTCGGTTTATTTTGAGAGTTCTGAACTGTTTTGATGTAAAATTATGAAGGTGAAACGCTTGGATTCAAAATAATTATTCAGAAACAATTTTGTTTAATTATTCATTTTGATGTTTTATTAATATAATATTTTGTTTTATGATTTTACAGAACGTTAGAGAGGAGCAGCTATTAAAGGCATTTGCCGATGAGATTCGTAGAGATTTATTGGAGTTGAATTTACGTGGTACAATTTTAAAACGACAGCTTGAAAGCCTGGAATCACAAACACACAGCGTTGATGCACAGAAAAGAAGTCACGTGCAGTGCCTTGTCAATCTTATCGCCTGCTACAAAAGACGGAAGTAAAGATGGTGTCATTTTGGGGACTTCCCTATGAACTGTTCCAAAAGTTCAAAAATGAAACATTGTTAAGAAAAAAATATATATTTAAAGTCACAATATTTTTGTTTTAAAGCTAACATATTTATTTTTAAACTTATGGTCTACTAGAATGGACAGGCAATAGAAGGAACAGCTATATAAAATGAGCATGTGTCCTGAAAAAATTCTATATATTAGATATCAATTATGTCAATAGAAGAGCGTTTTCTATAACAAATTTACATACAAAACAATTGTTAATGAACATTACTACGAATTCATTGGTCAGTTCATAAATAAAGATACAATGCTAAAACCGGAAAACAGTAACTTTATATTATTGTTCTTATTTCTCTACATCATCTCCGCTTAAGTGTTTGAATGGATGTAGCTGTTAAAAACTCTTTCTCTCTCTCTCTCTCTCTCTCTCTCTCTCTCTCTCTCTCTCTCTCTCTCTCTCTCTCTCTCTCTCTCTCATACTCTTGAGAGTTGTAATAAGGTATCTGTAATATAAATGCAATTAAACTGGTAAAACAATCAGCAACATGTATTAGAATTGCTATAGAGTCCGCCAAAGTACCACAAGATGCCCTCTGTTGTTTGTGCGGAACAATACCCTCTGTTGTTTGTGCGGAACAATGACTTCGTTGCAATATCAAATCCAGTAAGTTGTTGTTTTCCTGCAAAATTGATGTTACTTGCCTTATTTGTGGTGTTAGTGTTCTCCACAACGTTCCGCTAAAAACTCCAAACTTTGTGTCTATCTTTTAACTTCGTATGCATCAGAAGCATTATAAAGGTACTAATGGGAGTTGCGTTAACGGGGGTCGAACACTCAGTAAACTGGGGGACCCGATTTTAATTAGTTTCTATGTCCTGTGTAACTTCGGACTTTTATAAAATTCAAAAGTTATACATAACACATGTATCCAAATAATAAAACTCCCGACATCGGAGGTGTTCTTCTAACCCTTATCACAGGACTTATCATTTCCGTTTTTTCTTAGATGTTTATCTAACTTATCACATGACTTATTATTTTCATTTTATTGGAGATGTTCATCTAACCCTTATCACATGACTTATTATTTCCGTTTTATTGGAGATGTTCATCTAACCCTTATCACAAGACTTAAAATTTCCGTTTTATTGGAGGTGTTTATCTAACCCTTATCACATGATTTATTATTTCCCTTTTATCGGAGATGTTCATATAACCCTTATCACATGACTTATTATTTCCGTTTTATTGGTGATGTTCATCTAATCCTTATCACAAGACTTATTATTTTCGTTTATTGGAGATGTTCATCTAACCCTTATCACATGACTTATTATTTCCGTTTTATTGGAGATGTTCATCTAACCTTTATCACATGACTTATTATTTCCGTTTTATTGGTGATGTTCATCTTATCCTTATCACATGACTTATTATTTCCGTTTTATTGGAGATGTTCATCTAACCTTTATCACATGACTTATTATTTTCGTTTTATTGGAGATGTTCATCTAACCTTTATCACATGACTTATTATTTCCGTTTCATTGGAGATGTTCATCTAACCCTTATCACTTGACTTATTATTTTCGTTTTATTGGAGATTTTCATCTAACCTTATCACATGATTTATCATTACCGTTTTATTGGTGATGTTTATCTCATCCGAATCACATGACATATTATTTTCGTTTTATTGGAGATGTTCATCTAACCCTTATCACATGACTTATTATTTCCGTTTTATTGGAGATGTTCATCTAACCCTTATCACTTGACTTATTATTTCCGTTTTATTGGAGATGTTCATCTAACCCTTTTCACATGTTTTATCATTACCGTTTTTTTGAAGATGTGTATCTAACCCTTATCACATGACTTATTATAACTGTTATATCAGAGACTTAAACTTTTATACCGCTGCTTCTGTAAACGCTAGATAAATAAACAGCTCGATGATGAATTAATACTCTGTAATCGCTAGCTAAATAAACAGCTCGATGATGAATTAATCATCTGTAAACGCAAGCTAAATGAAGAGCTTGGTGATGAATTAATACTCTGTAAACGCTAGCTATATGAACACTTTGATGTTCAATTAATACTATGTAAACGCTGGCTAAATGGACAGCTCGATGATGAATTTATACTCCGTAAACGCTGGCTAAATGAACAGCTCAATGATGAATTCATACTCTGTGAACGCTGGCTAAATGAACAGCTCGGTGATGAATTATTACTCTGTAAACACTGGCCAAATGGACAGTTCGATGATAAATTTACTCTCTGTAAACGCTGGCTAGATGAACAGCTCGGTAATGAATCAATATTCTGTAAACGCTGGCTAAATGAACAGCTCGATGATGATTCAAGACTCTGTAAACGCTGGCTTAATGAACAACTCGATGATAAATTTATACTCTGTAAACGCTAGCTAAATAAACAGCTCGACGATGAATTTATACTCTGTAAACGCTGGTTAAATGAAGAGCTTGATTGTGAATTAATACTCTGTAAACGCTGGCTAAATGAACAGCTCGATGATGATTCAAGACTCTGTAAACGCTGGTTTAATGAACAACTCGATGATTAATTAATACTCTGTAAAAGCTGGCTAAATGAAGAGCTTGATTGTGAATTGATACTCTGTAAACGCTGGCTAAATGAACAGCTCGATGCTGATTCAAGACTCTGTAAACGTTGGCTAAATGAACAACTCGATGATGAATTAATACTCTGTAAACGCTGGCTAAATAAACAGCTCGACGATGAATTTATACCCTGTAAACGCTGGTTAAATGAAGAGCTTGATTGTGAATTAATACTCTGTAAACGCTGGCTTAATGAACAACTCGATGATGAATTAATACTCTGTAAACACTGGCTAAATGAAGAGCTTGATTGTGAATTGATACTCTGTAAACGCTGGCTAAATAAACAGCTCGATGATGAATTAACACTCTGTAAACGCTGGCTAAATAAACAGCTCGACGATGAATTTATACCCTGTAAACGCTGGTTAAATGAACAGCTCGATGATGAATTAATACTCTGTAAATGTTGGCTAAATGAAGAGCTTGATTGTGAATGAACAGCTCGACGATGAATTTATACCCTGTAAACGCTGGCTAAATGAACAGCTCGATGATGATTCAAGACTCTGTAAACGCTGGCTAAATAAACAGCTCGATGATAAATTAACACTCTGTAAACGCTGTAATGAAGAGTTTGATTGTGAATTAACACTTTGTAAACACTGGCTAAATGGACAGCTCAATGATGAATTAATACTTTGTAAACGCTGGCTAAATGAACAACTCGGTAATGAATTAATATTCTGTAGACGCTGGCAAAACGAACAGTTTGATAATGATTCAAGACTATGTAAACGTTGGCTAAATGAACAACTCGATAATAAATTTATACTCTGTAAACACTGGCTAAAAGAACCTCTCGACGATGAATCTATACCCTGTAAACGCTGGTTAAATGAACAGCTCGATGATGAATTAATACTCTGTAAATGTTGGCTAACTGAAGAGCTCGATTGTGAATTAACACTCTGTAAACACTGGCTAAATAAACAGCTCGACGATGAATTTATACTCCGTAAACGCTGGCTAAATGAACAGCTCAATGATAAATTCATACTCTGTGAACGCTGGCTAAATGAACAGCTCGGTGATGAATTATTACTCTGTAAACACTGGCTAAATGGACAGTTCGATGATAAATTTACTCTCTGTAAACGCTGGCTAGATGAACAGCTCGGTAATGAATCAATATTCTGTAAACGCTGGCTAAATGAACAGCTCGATGATGATTCAAGACTCTGTAAACGCTGGCTAAATAAACAGCTCGACGATGAATTTATACTCTGTAAACGCTGGTTAAATGAAGAGCTTGATTGTGAATTAATACTCTGTAAACGCTGGCTAAATGAACAGCTCGATGATGATTCAAGACTCTGTAAACGCTGGTTTAATGAACAACTCGATGATTAATTAATACTCTGTAAAAGCTGGCTAAATGAAGAGCTTGATTGTGAATTGATACTCTGTAAACGCTGGCTAAATGAACAGCTCGATGATGATTCAAGGCTCTGTAAACGTTGGCTAAATGAACAACTCGATGCTGATTCAAGACTCTGTAAACGCTGGCTAAATAAACAGCTCGACGATGAATTTATACCCTGTAAACGCTGGTTAAATGAAGAGCTTGATTGTGAATTAATACTCTGTAAACGCTGGCTTAATGAACAACTCGATGATGAATTAATACTCTGTAAACGCTGGCTAAATGAAGAGCTTGATTGTGAATTGATACTCTGTAAACGCTGGCTAAATGAACAGCTCGATGATGATTTAAGACTCTGTAAACGCTGGCTAAATAAACAGCTCGATGATGAATTAACACTCTGTAAACGCTGGCTAAATAAACAGCTCGACGATGAATTTATACCCTGTAAACGCTGGTTAAATGAACAGCTCGATGATGAATTAATACTCTGTAAATGTTGGCTAAATGAAGAGCTTGATTGTGAATGAACAGCTCGACGATGAATTTATACCCTGTAAACGCTGGCTAAATGAACAGCTCGATGATGATTCAAGACTCTGTAAACGCTGGCTAAATAAACAGCTCGATGATAAATTAACACTCTGTAAACGCTAGTTAAATGAAGAGTTTGATTGTGAATTAACACTTTGTAAACACTGGCTAAATGGACAGCTCAATGATGAATTAATACTTTGTAAACGCTGGCTAAATGAACAACTCGGTAATGAATTAATATTCTGTAGACGCTGGCAAAACGAACAGTTTGATAATGATTCAAGACTATGTAAACGTTGGCTAAATGAACAACTCGATAATAAATTTATACTCTGTAAACACTGGCTAAAAGAACCTCTCGACGATGAATCTATACCCTGTAAACGCTGGTTAAATGAACAGCTCGATGATGAATTAATACTCTGTAAATGTTGGCTAACTGAAGAGCTCGATTGTGAATTAACACTCTGTAAACACTGGCTAAATGAACAGCTCGACGATGAATTTATACTCCGTAAACGCTGGCTAAATGAACAGTTTGACGATGAATTTAAACCCTGTAAACGCTGGTTAAATGAACAGTTTGACGATGAATTTAAACCCTGTAAACGCTGGTTAAATGAACAGCTCGATGATGAATTAATACTCTGTAAATGTTGGCTACATGAAGAGCTCGATTGTGAATTAACACTCTGTAAACGCTGGCTAAATAAACAGCTCGTTGATGATTGACAGTCTGTAAACGCTAGCTAAATGAACAGCCCGGTGATGGATTAATACTCTGTAAACACTGGCTAAATGAACAGCTCGATGATGAATTAATACTCTGTAAATGTTGGCTAAATGAAGAGATCGATTGTGAATTAACACTCTGTAAACGCTGGCTAAATAAACAGCTCGTTGATGATTGACAGTCTGTAAACGCTAGCTAAATGAACAGCTCAATGATGAATTAATACTCTGTAAACACTGGCTAAATGAACAGCTCGATGATGAATTAATACTCTGTAAATGTTTGCTAAATGAAGAGCTCGATTGTGAATTAACACTCTATAAAAGCTGGCTAAATAAACAGCTCGTTGATGATTGACAGTCTGTAAACGCTAGCTAAATAAACAGCCCGGTGATGGATTAATACTCTGTAAACACTGGCTAAATGAACAGCTCGATGATGAATTAATACTCTGTAAATGTTGGCTAAATGAAGAGATCGATTGTGAATTAACACTCTGTAAACGCTGGCTAAATAAACAGCTCGTTGATGATTGACAGTCTGTAAACGCTAGCTAAATGAACAGCTCAATGATGAATTAATACTCTGTAAACACTGGCTAAATGAACAGCTCGATGATGAATTAATACTCTGTAAATGTTTGCTAAATGAAGAGCTCGATTGTGAATTAACACTCTATAAACGCTGGCTAAATAAACAGCTCGTTGATGATAAACAGTCTGGAAACGCTGGCTAAATAAACAGTTGAATGATGAATTAATACTCTGTAAATGTTGGCTAAATGAAGAGCTCGATTGTAAATTAACACTCTGTAAACGCTGGCTAAATAAACAGCTTGTTGATGATTGACAGTCTGTAAACGCTAGCTAAATGAACAGCCCGGTGATGGATTAATACTCTATAAACACTGGCTAAATGAACAGCTCGATGATGAATTAATACTCTGTAAATGTTGGCTAAATGAAGAGATCGATTGTGACTTAACACTCTGTAAACGCTGGCTAAATAAACAGCTCGTTGATGATTGACAGTCTGTAAACGCTAGCTAAATGAACAGCCCGGTGATGGATTAATACTCTGTAAACGCTGGCTAAATGAACAGCTCGATGATGATTTAAGACTCTGTAAACGCTGGCTAAATAAACAGCTCGATGGTGAATTAACACTCTGTAAGCGCTGGTTAAATGAAGAGTTTGATTGTGAATTTACACTCTGTAAACGCTGGCTAAATAAATAGCTCAACAATAAATTAATACTTTGTAAACGCTGGCTAAATGAACAACTCTGTAATAAATTAATATTCTGTAGACGCTAGCAAAACGAACAGTTCGATGATGATTCAAGACTCTAAACGTTGGCTAAATGAACAGCTCGGTAATAAATTAATACTCTGTAAACACTGGCTAAACGCTGGTTAAATGAACAGCTCGGTGATGAATTAATACACTGTAAACACTGGCTAAATGAACAGCACGATGATGAATTAATACTCTGTAAATGTTGGCTAAATGAAGAGATCGATTGTGAATTAACACTCTGTAAACGCTGGCTAAATAAACAGTTCGATGATGAATTTATACTCTGTAAACGCTGGTTAAATGAAGAGCTTGATTGTGAATTGATACTCTGTAAACGCTGGCTAAATGAACAGCTCGATGATGATTCAAGACTCTGTAAACGCTGGCTTAATTAACAACTCGATGATAAATTAATACTCTGTAAACGCTGGCTAAATAAACAGCTCGACGATGAATTTATACCCTGTAAACGCTGGTTAAATGAAGAGCTTGATTGTGAATTAATACTCTGTAAACGCTGGTTAAATGAACAGCTCAATGATGATTCAAGACTCTGTAAACGCTGGCTAAATAAACAGCTCGATGATGAATTAACACTCTGTAAACGCTGGCTAAATGAACAGCTCGACGATGAATTTATACCCTGTAAACGCTGGTTAAATGAACAGCTCGATAATGAATTTATACTCTGTAAATGTTGGCTAAATGAAGAGCTCGATTGTGAATAAACACTGTAAACACTGGCTAAATGAAAAGCTCGACGATGAATTTATATCCTGTAAACGCTGGCCAAATGAACAGCTCGATGATGATTCAAGACTCTGTAAACGCTGGCTAAATAAACAGCTCGATGATAAATTAACACTCTGTAAACGCTAGTTAAATGAAGAAATTGATTGTGAATTTACACCTTGTAAACACTGGCTTAATGGACAGCTCAATGATGAATTAATACTTTGTAAATGTTGGCTAAATGAACAACTCGGTAATGAATTAATATTCTGTAGACGCTGGCAAAACGAACAGTTTGATAATGATTCAAGACTATGTAAACGTTGGCTAAATGAACAACTCGATAATAAATTTATACTCTGTAAACACTGGCTAAAAGAACCTCTCGACGATGAATCTATACCCTGTAAACGCTGGTTAAATGAACAGCTCGATGATGAATTAATACTCTGTAAATGTTGGCTAAATGAAGAGCTCGATTGTGAATTAACACTCTGTAAACACTGGCTAAATGAACAGCTCGACGATGAATTTATACCCTGTAAATGCTGGTTAAATGAACAGCTCGATGATGAATTAATACTCTGTAAATGTTGGCTAAATGAAGAGCTCGATTGTGAATTAACACTCTGTAAACGCTGGCTAAATGAACAGCTCGTTGATGATTGACAGTCGGTGATGGATTAATACTCTGTAAACACTGGCTAAATGAACAGCTCGTTGATGAATTAATACTGTGTAAATGCTGGCTAACTGAAGAGATCGATTGTGAATTAAAACCCTGTAAACGCTGGCTAAATAAACAGCTCGTTGATGATTGACAGTCTGTAAACGCTAGCTAAATGAACAGCTCACTGATGAATTTATATCCTGTAAACGCTGGTTAAATGAACAGCTCGATGATGAATTAATACTCTGTAAATGTTGGCTAAATAAACAGCTCGTTGATGAATTAATACTCTGTAAATGCTGGCTAAATGAAGAGATCGATTGTGAATTAACACTCTGTAAACGCTGGCTAAATAAACAGCTCGTTGATGATTGACAGTCTGTAAACGCTAGCTAAATGAACAGCTCAATGATGAATTAATACTCTGTAAACACTGGCTAAATGAACAGCTCGATGATGAATTAATACTCTGTAAATGTTGGCTAAATGAAGAGCTCGATTGTGAATTAACACTCTATAAACGCTAGCTAAATAAACAGCTCGTTGATGATAAACAGTCTGGAAACGCTGGCTAAATAAACAGTTCAATGATGAATTAATACTCTGTAAATGTTGGCTAAATGAAGAGCTCGATTGTGAATTAACACTCTGTAAACGCTGGCTAAATAAACAGCTCGTTGATGATTAACAGTCTGGAAACGCTATCTAAATAAACAGCTCGTTGATGATAAACACTCTATAAACGCTGGCTAAATAAACAGCTCGTTGATAATAAATACTTAAACCCGCTAAATGTACAGATCGATGATGAACCAATATTTGTATTTTAGTTACAGGAGACCAAAACTCAAAACATCCTGTTAGAACATTTGAAGTTTCATTACCATATCACATTACTAGTATTTACATTCATGGAGACTATTGGAGCTTCGTTAACACCTGTTAACTGTTTTTATTAATCGCTTCCTGATTTAATTTTTGGTGTCTTGTCTGATATATATATATATATATATTCAAACATGTTGTAAAGATTCAAACAATTTCGCAAAAGCTTTGAGGCCACAAAATTGGTTCGATGCCATAATGCTATTCTGTTATGTGTTTCGACAAACAATGCAATCACGTCTTATTGAACTTCCGCTATAAACGGATATTGATATATAACAAAATCGCATTTTGTGCTGTGGCTCTCCACTTTTGAAAAACAATGGTTATCCATTCGTATTCCTACTTCTAACAGTCAATTAATAATGATTAAATCTAGTGGTTTTATTACGCATGATTAATAATTTGTAAATAGGTTTATCTTATCAAAAATAAAACAAATCAATATAAATTGGACCACGGGCGATGTTTGAACATGTCGACTAATACACAGTTGATGCTTTTGCGACACCCACCTACCTATTTAGAACCCTCGATTAGTCCGCAGATGCTTCAATTGGCAGCGACCAGGATTGAAGGTTATATAATTTTTAGCCAACCCTTTAATAGACAGTCCGTTACCAATTTTATTATTCAACATGTTTCCTGTATGAACAACTATTAAAATAGGAAGCGTGAAAACTGATATTATTGAAAACCTAATAACAATTGAGAAAAGAAAATCGTGTATCAAATTTAAGATTTGAGAATCCATGTTAAATAATTGATAAAAGTTTATTTAAAGCTATAAAAGGCCTATTTTCTAAACGCGTGTTAAAGTTATCCTTAGGAGAATAAGTAGCGAGTTTAATATTGGAACAACATTAAAGCAAATCGATTGCTTAGAGGTATCATTAACAGTGAATTACACCAGAACACTACGTGGACCTATTAGCACGATTATAAAGATTCTTGTCAAGTTAATTCTCTCTTCTTGTAACTTTAAAGTATAGTCTGCAACTTAAAAAGCCAAAAAACGAACCACAACAAGCCATCTCATCGCAAAACCTTATGATTTACAATGTCTTCGTTTTTTGTGCCTAAAAAACAGAAATTTGCATCTTTTGTTAACTTTTGTTTCAATGTTCTTTTTATTTCAGAATATCTACGCCAATTGTTGCCATGGCGACAGCATGCGCTGTTATGTTCGTGTAATATTTTGATTTTGTTATCATTAATGAACAATAGTATTTTTCTCTTTTTAAAAAGTAAGATTCGCGAACGTGACCAGTGAATGAAGATAAGATGGATACAATTACTTTACAAAGAAAAATAACCGCATTAAACAAGACGTTAATCAAACAATAAAAGCTGCACAGAAACCAATTATCAAACAATATAACCCATAATGCAATTGAAACGGAAATGATAACAAACTGAACAACACGTATCAATTAATGCATTAATTAATACAAACACAAAGAGCCGGTAATACATTGATGTACACGTGCTGATTGGAATTCTAATAACATAAATAAATATTTATCTATTTTTACATTTCAACAACTTCCTCTCGATCAAATTGGATTAAATTATCCTTTGAAAACGGAGTCCTTGTTATCGGTGTTAATTAAAACATTAAAAGTAACAAGTCATTTCATTATTTCTAAAATAAACTTTAGTTTTTTTTTCAAAATGTACACAATTTTTAATGAATATTTATGAAAGAATGCAATAAAAATCAATTTTCATATCGACTGCACGAACTAATAAGATATATTTACACATGAAGTGTGTAGATTTCGTTCACATGTAAAAGAACAAATAGATCCATTTAGACCACGCCCCTGGATACCATTCACTTCATTTATGGACTTAACCCGCGTATTTGTTTATCTTCTGTCTCGATTCTTATTGGTCTGTTTTCGATAAGATGGGTGCATTAAATATGGAATAGCCCGCGTATGCTCGTGAAATTTTAGCAACTCGAGACTTTTTCTCATTAAACACATTTTCAACTGAAAAAACAACCTAATAATAATACTATGTAAACATCACTTGATAATGACACTGGCAGAAAACAATACTGTATCTATAAGTCTTGCCTAAAATATAAATAAAATTTTTAAAGCTTGTTCACACTGAAGAAAAGTCGAAAAATTAATAATATTATATGAAACCGTTATCAATCTATCGTTTATTTTTGTTTCCATGTCTTTCCGTATTTCTCAGTTTGATAAAGATGATAATCATCATAAACATTTAAACTAAACATAAAAACAAAGAACAAATTCAATAAATAAACAACTCACATAGTTTCATTGGGTCCAAAAAGTACGGTGGCTGATTTAGGACACACGTTTAAAAATTTTTATCTCGAGCGCTCAACTTAAGATCTCGAGCGATCGACATACTATCTCGATCGCTTGACTAAGTATCTCGACCGCTTGACATACTATCTCGAGCGCTTGACTTATTATTTCGAGCGCTTGACTTATTATTTCGAGCGCTCAAATTATACGATCTCGAGCGCTCGACATACTATCTCGAGCGCTTGACATACTATCTCGAGCGCTTGACTTATTTTCTCGAGCTAACGATTTATTGGAGTACTCGACTTGGAAGAAGTGTCGTACAAGTCATGGAAAAAGAAGAACATTAAATCATATTTGTTTGCCACCAGCTTGGTCTTCGACAAAAAGAAATCGTCGAGATATTATCAAATCTTTATAGTATTTTTCTCAGCGATAGACAGCTAAGACGGATACTTAAAAGGTATAATTTGTACCGCTATAAAAACAGGTCGGATATTGTGGAGGTGGCCGGGTTTATAAATGACCAAATTGGTATGTCTGGACAATTTCATGGCTATCGGTTTATGCACTTAAAATGCATGCTATCAGGTTTGACTATTAGCAGAGAAAACGTAAGGCGATTGCTCAGTTTATTGGATCCTGAAGGTGTAGAACATCGTCGGCGCTATTATGCTAAAGGACCAAATTTTATTTGGCATCTAGATTCTTACGATAAACTTAAACCATATGGTATTGCAATTAATGGCTGTATCGATGGTTTTTCTAGGCACGTCATTTGGTTAGAGGCTAACTACACATCGAGTGACCCGAAAGTGGTAGGTGGCTACTTCGTTAATGCTGTAAAGGACAGGGGATTTTGCCCTCAAATTGTTAGAGGAGACCGCGGAACAGAAAATAGCCATGTACAACATATACAAACATTTTTCCACAATCTCCAACAAGGTATTGGGAGATGTTTTCTATACGGGAGAAGTACAGCAAACCAAAGGATTGAGAGTTACTGGTGCCAATTACGAAAGCAAAAATTTGAATTTTGGATAAGCTTTTTTCATCAACTAAAGGAACACGGTTATTTTTGCGGGGACCTGATCGAAAAGGAAATAATTCGTTTCGTTTTTGTGGATATAATACAGGTAATGTTTTTATCTTCGATTTTTCAGATTCATTGTAATAACATATTATACCAGTTTTAATTTTACAGCACTAGACGGCCTTTTCGAAATACAATTCCTCATCACGACATCGGTAGTGCTTAGACCAAAATTATTGCAACTGCATAATTTCTAGAATCAAATCACTATCAGCTTCAAAATTATCACTGGCCTATAATTATCATTTGTTCAGTCACTGCTGACTTAACCTAGCCATGCATGAAAGTTTAGAATCCAACTTCTTAATAAAATATAATAAGTGTATGTTTGTGCAATGCCCGAACCTAATGCATTGTAAAAAGTATCTATTATTCTGTCGCTATCTGTGTTTATTTTGTTCTTGCTATACGCTTTATGTAGCTTGTTGTTGTTGGTTTTTGCGATGGTATACGACCAACCAATACGTCAATTTTTGCAACAACTAAATCAACCACATACAAGACTTAATGGCAAGTGACAACATAGGCAAAACATAAGCTGATACAAAATGGATAGTAAAAGAACAATTGAAATCTGAAATCATCGTCTTGTTAGCTTAGCAATATATTCTAAATTCTGTAAACACTGTATTGTCTATCTGTGCTTTATAGGAAGATTCTGTCTTCTACCTGATACCATGAAGATCAAAGATTAATTGTATAATTGAGATTATAATATCTCCTCTGAATGAACGTGTATTTATTTCAAAATCGCCACAAAACTGTAAATCTTAATTTGTCAGACCGATTCGCTATTGTCATTCAAGTATAAATATTTTTGTACTTTTTCATCGAATATGAAGCATTTATGATCAGTCGTATATGTCACGAAGAAAAAACTGCGCATTGTTTACATAAACAAAAAACACAAAACAGGATTTAGGTATCACTGTTTTCGGTCGAAAGTTAAAGTATACAGAAACAGTATGTATATAGATAGTCATAGAGTTTTAAAACGTCCATGTTGTATTTATGTATTCTGTGTATACATGAATATTGACAATGTACACCTTTTTCTCGACAGGTCTATACTAAAAACACTAGGTATTTATTTACTTTTTTCATTGACTAGGTCGAGCTTGACGATTTTTCTTTGTTGTGGAACACCCATTACATCAGGAAGACTCACAATGAACAAATTGCTTACGGACGCCCTGATTTGATGTATACAGTTCCAGCAATGTTCAATACGAGGGATTATTCAACTCCAGTTGATGATGTAACTGTTAATGTATGTCAAGAAGAATGCATTTTTAAGACAAGGATTCACTGTGACAAGGATGTTCATAATGTTTGAAGATTATTCATGGAAGAGAATAATTGGTCAATGCCAGAGGATGCCAATTCTGCTCGCAATCTTTACTTAAATTTGCGACGAGAAATACTCCGCATCATATCGATTTAATGAACAGTTTTATAAATTAATAATAAAAAATAAACACACACACACACACACACACACACACACACACTCTCTCTCTCTCTCTCTCTCTCTCTCTCTCGTTCATTGAATGTGCGTCTAATGTTAATTCTTTAGTTCATGATACATTATCGCAAGTTACTATTCTTCACTCATTCGTTGTCCTCTATACACTTGCCATATATAATATACATATTGCGTCTATTGTCATGCAGTATTGTATTGAGAATGAACTCATTTAATCATTTAAATGGTCTCTTAGTGGTTTTTATTTTGTACCTAGCTTTCATTGAGATTCTCAGTTGAAGAACTGTCCCATATAAAAATATCAAGATTGCACTTACAAAGTGTACAGACTATATAATATAACATATGTATATGTATAATAAAGTAAAACAATGAAATGATCTGCAAAATGAATTTAGCAGAAAAACCACTGAGTATAAACCAAACCTTACTATCTCAACTTTTTTTGGAGATGTTAATCTTATTAGGTGATATATGTTTGGTTTTGACCCAATTTCAGAGAAGCTTTGATTTAAGGTTTATAATAATATTGGTTAATCAAGTCAAAGCATATTATATACTGAAGTCAGTCTGATTACATTGGACATATTGGTATGGTGGGATTACAAAAAGAAAGCACAAACGCATAAACTTGCAGATAACACAATTCGCAGTTAATTTCGTATTAAGATTTGAACCTGATTTATGACGCTCACAGAAGGCTACATTTGAAACTTTTAAAGTTTTTTAAAGGCCCGTAAAAGTTTTATGGACGACATCACGGTATTGTTCCTAAGTTTGACGTCTTTGTATTCACGGATTTAACGTTCAATGTTACTTTCTAATCAAATTTCGATTACACATCTAGCGGGTATAGCTAGCTAAACATGAGGTCCTTACCCTTTCGGAGCACCCGGTCTCGATTCCCTGGTGGGATTCTTGTGTCAAACCTGACTGTCAGTTCCAAAGTTTTCATTTTGCTTTTGACATAGATAAGTATGCTTGTTTTTAATTGTTATTTACCTTAGAACTGCAACAATTTACATGATTTAAAATCTTTCATTTTAAAGTTTAAGGATAGTTGCATTATACAGACTTATAATTATATCATAAAATATTCATTAGGAACTTGAATTTAAAATCATAAAGTTTACAAAGACAAAGACAACGACGATCGTGTTACCGCTGTAATTATAGACTTTCCAAGAGATGAAGAGACATATGCATATACCAAATTACTGTAAAATAGAAATTAAACGGACTAAGACAGGAAAATCAAAAACTATTTATTTAACAAAATCTAAAATCAAATATCATTCTGAAATAACGCGTCAAACATGTATATCAAAAATCATTTAACTAATAAAATACATGATAAGAGGAAAAAACTCTCTTCAAATAATAATACATGTAACTAAATTAAGTTTGGTGGTAGGTAACTCTCTACACCAAATTGTTAGCTTGAAACAACGACATCAACTTAAACCTCTCTAACTAAACTAAAAAATATGGTGCATATTGTCACAAATGATTATTTCACTAAAATGAAAGTTACATTAAAACTTTAACAACTAGATTTTCAGTAGTCCAAGGGACAACCGCGAGTACCCCCGCCTACTCGAACTGCAACAAAGAGTCAAATTTCAAATAATTTTATATGAGAGAAACAAATTGTAAAGAATTGAAAAAATAACAAAAACACATATCAGAAAAGTTCAATTTCCGTACCAATCGAAAAGGGACAATCTCCAACAAAATGTAACATTCAATTATTCAATGAATGCACATCTATCAGTTGCATAAACAGAAGTATATAGAGTCTATATATATATATATATATTTATATATATATATATATATATATATATATATATATATATATATATATATATATATATATATATATATATATATATATATACAAACAGATTGTAAAGTAAGAACGGAATTCTCAAACAATAAAAAAATACAAAGTTCAGCAAAGAAAAATGCACATGCAGATCTATATCATCCTATGAAGATGTCCACATAGTTTGAAGAAAATTCTTTAAAAAAGTTTGAAGGAGTAGCGGATACAAAGTTATGAGATACAATTCAAGTATTAAAGCATCTACATCTTCTAATGTATATGTCGACAAAGTTTGAAATCAATCTTTTCAATAACTTTGGAGGAGTAGCGGATAAAAAGCTATTGCAAAGGCAGACGGGTGAACAGACAGACGGGCGGACAACATCAATACTATATACCCCGACCCCTTCGGGCGGGGGTATAATATAGTGCCCTGCATGGCTTTGCATATAAACAAATTTCGATACAAAAACAGGTAAGGTAAATATGGAAAATTCTGAAAATCATTCTTTTAAAAAACACACAAATTATCTGTAACTAGATTATATTTGTTATTAGTTAAACAAACACCAGAAACGATCACCACTTAATGACTGTATGTCAAATGATTATGTGCAGTAAAGCTTTTAAATGGAAAAAAAGAAAGAACACGAATTAAGGCTTTATCTGAAGCCCTAATGAACGGTAGCAAACGTTATTACAATAATTAAAAGTAAACTTTTCTCTCAAAACAAGAGTATTTTGTGTTTTTTTAATATCAAGACAAATGTAATTGTGCATGTGTACTTTCACTGGAATAAGACATTTGAATATCAAGTTTGCCGAACTCAAAACTGAGCATACCAAGTGAATAAAATGCAATATTAAAGAGAAGTAATTACAAATGTTCAACAAAAAGATTACCCTATATCCCAAATGTTGCATCAAAAATGTGTTCAGCATATCCAAGTACTCAAACAATTCAGGCATAATCAAAAACCCAAATGTTACTTTTAGAACACTGTTCATTTCAGCTCGAAATTCTGGGTAGTTTGGATAGTTTTCTCCTAGTTGGAGTGTTTGGGTACACGTCTTTCCTATAGGCCTGCGTTCAAAATCTGACATGGTTAAAAATTCAATAGTAATTGTTTCGTTAGATTTGACGAGTAAATCACTCCCTGTGCAAAAGCGCATGAATCTTTCAAGTGTTGACCTGTCAGCTTCACGTAGATAACGCTTCAAATGGTTTGCAGTATCATTCTGAACTGAATTTGATGCATTAATGTGTAGTCGTTGTATAATCTTTTTAGACGTTGGAATAGGTTCGTCGTAAAATTCGTCCAATTCTAATGGTGAAATGTTAGCAAACGGTGATGGCAACAAGATATCTTTCCAGCAATCAATGATAAACTTTGGCTCTTGCACTAGCTCTTTATGTGCAAGCTCAAAGATTATCTCCTCGATGTTTTCTGACGTTGGACTTTTCTTACAAGAATGGTTGTCCAGAACGTCTAATAAGTCTGATTCATCAACTTCCCTATAATTCTCCAAAGCATTTTTTAGTATTTTGCTTTCGTCCATACTTATGTAGTTAAGAAAGGATTCAGATAAATGATCTGAACTTTGACCAATTACGCATTTGATGAAATGTTTAGACAGTAACACTGGAATGTATTTAAAATGAGCCCATCCAAAAAGAAATAAGCGTGCACACGATCGCCATTCCTTCTCTCTAAAATCATGTCTAAGAAACGGAATCTTTTCTTTAAGTCCTGTAGTACAGCGCTCGTAAAATTCAGTCCAGAATTCGACCAAACAGTCCAACAAAACTCCAATGCCTGATCCTATCTCTCTTTGTCCATTTTCAAGAATTCTTTGAACACTTACTTCGTCGCCTAATATTGATTCATCAGAAAAGGCTTCGATCAGATCAGTTAAAGCATTTCCTCTACGAACTTTTATTGTACGTGTAGTTGTCGGTGAATTATCAATAGTAATAGAATTTGGTTGTAGTGGTGGAGTCCATGAAATGGTATCATCAAATTGTGATGTTCTAGGAGTTGAAGTAGGCCCAAATGATACTTCATTATCTCTATACGAGATGACAATATTTTCAGATACATCAGGTAGGATACTGTCCTCGCCAATTGTCTGTGGTATAGACACTGAAACAGGTTCTGTAAAACTGTCGGTATCTTCGGAAGGAAATAGACGTATATATGGAACAATCTCTGTTGTGTCAACTTCACAAGTTTCAGTACTATTTTGACTTGTAAAGGAGGCAATTGTTTCTGGAGAACCTATATCTTGAGAAACAACATCTACATTGCCAAAGGATACAGATTCAGTTGACGATTTATAGTATTCAAACACACCACTAGAAGATACAAATGAAGGTGTGCAAACTGATTCAGATGAAGATGTTGTAACTGTCTGTGCCTGAGTTATTGTACTCTCTGCTGTGTGACGGTCATTTAATGTTGCATCAAACACAGTTGTGCTTTCCTTGTCTTCGGTTTGCGTTTGCGATCTACTGCGTCTATGTAACCGCGTTTTTCTGAAAACTGGAAAATCAGTGTCAGAACCGTCGCTTAAAACTTCCCTGCGCTTAGAACACATATAAAATCTGAGAGTTCTTACACCATATAGTTCGTAAAGTTCTCCAACAGTACTGTCCATCACTTCCGATTGTTTAAAATCGCACAGATTAAATTCGAAATCAGATAATGGGCCCTTTTTAGATATCCCTCCAGGGAAAAAACGATCTTTTGCAATAGACAGAATTACATCTTTCTTTGAAGATTTGTCAACACGAACCAGTCTTGTACCTCCACCAGAACGGCTCCTTACTTGCTTGTACATTTTAAGATTATCATCAAAATGCAGCCAACCAATTTCAACTATCGTGTTAGTTTTTGCAGCATGCTTATTTCCTACACCTTTCCTGTTGTCAACGTTTTCACATCGGAATTTCTTTCGAAGCCTATCAAAAAGAGATCGTTTTTCAATGTCTGGTTCATTCTGTAACTTCTTGCAAAGCTCTTTTGCTGCTATACGGTCACCCATACGTGGTAGAAACTGGTTGAGGTCTTCATCTTTCATGTACCGAAGCGTGGACTGATCTATCTGAAATTGATATTATATATATATATATATATATATATATATATATATATATATATATATATATATAACGAGAGAGAGAGAAAGAGAGAGAAGAGAGAGAGAGAGAGAGAGAGAGAGAGAGAGAGGGTGTGTGTGTGTGTGTGTGTGTGTGCGTGTGTGTGTGTGTGTGTTTACACCTTTAGAATTATGTTCAAACAAGGACGTTGCCGAATGTAAAGTGTAAAATAAAACAATAATAACGAGTTAATAAAACAAATGTACCTAGTTTGTATCCAGCTAATGGTTTCAAAAATATCCAATAAGATTTAGTAGTAATGGTGTTTAACGTCGCCTTAGTATTCTTTCAGCTATCGTGACGAGATCAGAAAAGGTTACTCTAAGAAAATGTTCATTTATGAACGAATATGTTTGATTTTCAGTTTTATAAAAGTGTATACACAGAACAACTGTGCTAACTCATAATTATAAAGCCAACACGCCACAGAAAAGTGTAACACTCACCAAGTAATATATTAAAAACTTCTTATGCATGACCCAACATAGGATCGTAAAAACGATCTTTCTGGCTCTCGAAGCAGACCATTGAGCCACCCATGTGATAAATATAATTGTAAAATACAAGATAGTTACCCCTTCTGCTTTCAGTTTGTCGATAGTCAATTCATCTGTCTGTCTTTCTTGTCTCAGGAAACTCCACAGATCCATCTTTTCTCTGCAGATAGACCAGAAATGTCCTAATAAACTTTTGAAAAAGTGTACATGTTTTGCGGTCAACGTAATTATTTTCTGACGTCAAGATATAAGAGATTTTAGGTAGGGTGGTAATACTAAATTATTGGTGTTTTAACAATAAGTGCCTCACTGGGATAAATAAACTGTTTCTTCTCAAGTCTTATTTAATGAAACAACAGCTTTAAACATCATTGTAAAATCAGCTAATTATTTATTTCCATAAGAGATGAAAGGGGACTTACACACTAAATGTCGTCACAACTGGTCCGATATTTCCGTTGATTAGCATTTTTTTTCTGAAAGTATGTCGGATATAATCGAGTTTTTGAAAGTATGGTTTCAGTGTATTGAATTGGTTATTTTCTTTAAACAAAATTTAATTTGACTCTTCTAACTATTACCATAAATGTCCAAATTAAATAAAACTTGTTGATGGGCACTCGAAACACAGTATTAATGCATTGCTTATTTGAAGATGTTATAAAGTAGAACCTTTGAGAAGTTAAACCAATTGATGGCAGTAGATACAACTCGAATACAAAGAATTTATGTGAATCCGGGGATGATGCTGACTATGCTGTAGATATATTTTATAGTGATATAATATAAATATAGGTAACCAAATATTGTCAAGACAATTTCTTTAAATCTAATATAGTATTTAAAATTCAATTGAACCTTTATCTTCTTTATGATGGTACGAACAGAGGAGAGAGAGAGAGAGAGAGAGAGAGAGAGAGAGAGAGAGAGAGAGAGAGAGAGAGAGAGAGAGAGAGAGAGAGAGGGGCGTAGGGGGCTAATTTGCTTCCATACAAACTATAATGGGAAAGGGGATTTATTTTTTTTCATTTCATACAAACTTTGATGAGAGAGAGAGAGAGAGAGAGAGAGAGAGACAGAGAGAGAGAGAGAGAGAATTTGCTTTTATACATACACTCTAACTTTTCCAAGTTCCTGTTTCTTCTTGCTCATTGCCATTGCAGCATTTCGCGGTAGTAAGTAGAACGCTCGAGATCAACTAATTTGAGCGCTCGAGATCGTATAATTTGAGCGCTCGAGAAAATAAGTCAATCGCTCGAGATAGTATGTCGAGCGCTCGAGATCTTAAGTTGAGCGCTCGAGATAAAAATTTTAAAATGCGTGTCCTAAATCAGCCACCGTAGTAAAGTGACTTTGGTGACTCAGTCAATTAAACACGTGAACTTCTAGGAGGGAAGGAAGACCGGATACTCCGGAAGGGTAAGCATCCCTTGTCTAGCTAGCTATACCCGCCACGTGCGAAAAAGAAATAGAGAATAAAAGAAACATGGAAAATAAATGACGTAATTTAAGATAATACTATGTCAAAATATTACTTTATATATGTTAATGTTTAAATTTTGATTTATAACGCCACTTCAGAGTGTTATATTTAATAATACACGTTTTTGTAAGACTCCACGATCGTACGTAATTTTGTATCTTTCTAGCTTTTAAAATTAGACGTTTATGTAAAAATAATTATTGTTATTTTTGTTTTTTTATGATGTTAGATGCAAAAGTGCCAAAACAATTTGGTTAAGATAACACTATTTTTAACAAATGCACATTAGCCGTCACAATGTCAAACATAGAAACCCAGGATGAGCGGATAGAAAATAAGGAACAAAATGACAGTAAAAATATTCCTTTTGATGATCTTTTAGAAAAATTAGGAAAATTCGGAAGATATCAGAAATTTATATATATACTTATAGTCTTGCCGATAATTTGTCATAGTTTCCCTTATATAGCATGGACGTTTACGTTAGGAATTCATAAGCACAGGTAAATTAAAAGTTTTTTTTTCGTAATATTGTGTTTCTATATATTGAATTGAAATCTTAAAAAGTATATGGAACAATTTGTTATGAAAGATGCTAAAAACATTTAATTGGATAGATGCTTGTTTATTACTATTACTATTATTATTATTATTACCGTATAGCAGGTAATTTTGGCGGTCTTAAATTTTGGCAATATTGATTAAAAAAAAGGTCAGTTGTAAATTTGCGCGGTTTAAAATGTCGGCGAACATTTGTGACTACCTGTGTTCCATGTGTAAAGCGACACAAAAGATGGAAAATAAACAAATTATAATTTATAACTGGCTATATATTATTACTAAACTACGCAACTCCTAGTTTATAAAATATTACGGAATTCAGACTATACTATGATGAAACATTAATCCCTAAATTTTCTCTAATTTTTGGCGATTTCGACCTAACCGCCAAAACTAGCACCCAGCTAAAATTTCCCGCTATATGGTATTATTATTGCTATTATTATTATTATCATTATTATTATTATTATTATTATTATTATTATTATTATGCAATAAAGTTTATGTAGAGTGGGTAAATTTTATACACCTCAGTCAGGTGTTTTATTTGAATGAGTTCTTTGATCGTAAAATACTCATTTTTTGAGTGAATTACCCGAGCGATTTGATAAATGATCGTATTCCTTGATATGCGCTTCAATAACGGGCCAACAAACTTTGTAAATAGGCCGAAAGTCAATCTTTATCATCAGCGTTTTTATAATGTTTATGTTAAATAGAAGAATACAACACTGCTAAGAACACGACACAATACAAACAAACCAGTTCAACACGACATACAAAGTAATGAAAAACAAATCTTTTAATAAAACGTTTTTGACGGGCACTTGAATAAATATAAAATTATGTTTGATATTATTATTTTTCAACTTTGTCCCTTTTTTCAACTTGTGGTGAATGGACACTCTTTAGTAATTAAAAAAGCCTAACTTAAGCCTACCGTCAGCCAATGATCCTTGCAAGCACTTAATCTATAAGACATTTGAAAACAAATAATTTCAGTTACTATAATTATCAACGATTGTAAAGCTTGACCTGCTGTTTAAATCTAGTTAATTTTAATATTAATATTTAGGTTTAAAAATAAACAAAATCTATTCCTGACAGGTGCGCTATGCCTGAGTCATTGAATGATTCATATCAGCCGTATGGAGAAGAAAGAGTAGAAGTAACTAATAACAGTGATGGGAATATTTTTGTGGAAACATTCAGTCAATGTATAATCACAACATACAACAACCATACAAATAAAACAGCAACAAGTAAATGTGACAGATGGGTGTATGATAAAAGCGTCTTCCAAACTACCGTCATATCTGATGTAGGTCAAATAATAGGTTTTTATAATAATCATGTCCCCAACTTCCACCAAACATCTCCAGTTTTTATTTACATATGATGTCTCTTCTTTTCATCCTTTAGAAAGATAATGTATGTTTAAGTCCGACAAAGCTATCTTAAAGTAAAAGATTTGTACCTTGGTTTTTGGTACTTTTTAAATAAAGGTAAACATGATCGTTTATTTATAAGTTTTATCCTCGGCTTAAGGCGTTTCTATCAGCATTCTTAGGTGTCATAATGTAAATTCTCCTTCTGTCCTACTTTAAGTAGACCAACATATGCCTATTGAGATCACTTGAATTCAACAATGCAGAACGATCGTCATATCCAGATTATTTAGTAGACAACCAAAATTTTGTCTTTGCAATCTTTTTTTTTCAAATATATTTCACAACATTTTTAATATACATCAAACAGATAATAAACTCACAAAACTCACACACCACACTAGTGTGTTTTCATTAAGCTTTTTCATTAATAGAAAATTTGTCGCAAATAACCGAAAAATTGATGATACTACGTAATACAATATTTAACAACCAAAATTTAAAGTATACTCTCTTTATAAAATTTAAAGGATGTTGATGGTTGTAAGATTATAAGTAATGGGGCATTTACGATCTGATGGCTGGTTGTTGATTATCACGTTCAAGTCTGAATTACGTTTGGACAGTTGATAAAAAATACTGCAGTAATTTTGACAAGTAAGAATAACTGACTACGTTTATATGCCAGTTTATATTACAGTTTTAGTTTGAAGACAAGCTATCTCTTTAATTGTCTCAGGTCTGATCAATAAGGAGCACACATAAATTTTTGATAAACGTAAGTTCGTTAAGTAAGATATATAAAGGTAAATTTTGTTCAAGCAAGATAGATACAGATTAAATTTGTAATTCTGTACCAGTTTTTTTTAATTTTTTATAATTTCAAAACAAAATTTGTGTAAAATAGAGATGCAAATAATAATAAAAAATCATTATTGAAACACAAACATTCCAGTCCATATTCAAATCATAGTTCAAAAGAAAGTAAAAACTTTGAAAACTAATCAGTTCAATTATACACGTGAACTTGGATCAAGAAAGTGAGACCAGGTGCTTCTAAAGGGTAAGCACTTCTTTTCTAGCTTCCATTTTAAAATGAAAGGAACATGAAACTATTTGACGCCAAATACACCAGTTTGAATACGGCAGCTTAATTATTATCAACAATACGGTGATAACGACCATAAAACTTTTGAAGAGCCTTTATTAGCCAGGTTTAAATATCCCAGAGTCAACAATTTAATTGTAAGCAGCTTGCTTCGTGGAGAGAGAGAGAGAGAGAGTAATGGTGTTTAACGTCCAAGTCAAGAATATTTCACTTATATCGAGATGTCGCCAGCTATAGACGAGAGTGCAGAAATATTGCCTGTGCATTGCGCTGATGGCATTATTCAATAGGGTTCTTTATCGTGCCACGCCTGCCGTGACACGGGACCTCGTTTATTTCCCATCCGAAAGAACCGTGACATTCATTTCGTAATGCCAAGTGCTTGGCGAAGGAACAGTCACTACCCACTTTCAAATCTTGGGTCAGACCCGGTCAGGGTTTGAACCCATGACTTTCCACTTACGGAGCGAGCACTCTACCAACTACACTACCGCAGTTGCTTTGCAAAAATCAAAAGTAAATTGAACTAAAAGAAGACTTATTTTGTTTAAAAAAAATAAAAATAAAAAAAAAAACAAAAAAAACTTGTTTTTCGAAATATTTATGGATCTTTAGGCGATTAAAATATATTGAATAATTCACGAGCTTATACCAAGGGAGTAACTAATCACTAGTAAGGAAAAGGGTGTACTGAGACGTCAACCAAAAACCACTGTTGCTGTCACGATCATCTTTTGCTGTGTGTTTATGTTTATAGTTTTTTTTCATTTTTATATTTTTCAATATTCAGTTCAGCATGGTATGTGACAACGTAATATTACAATCACATGCTGTAATGTTGTCTTCCCTTGGAGCATTGTTTGGATGTATGACATTCATGTCCTTGGCTGACGTGTACGTATCAGAAGTAATACAATTGAATTGTTTAAAGCTTCAGTAAATAGGTTCTAGTCTTACTTATGTAAATCGTAGTCAGTAAGTTTGCTTTTTCGCTAACCATAAGATTTTTTTTAAAAAATTTATCTTATTTTAATAATCATTTGTTTTCCATGTTTTTAACATTTTAGAGCTATACGCCTGGATATGATTATAAAAAAAATTGAATTTGTTTTTTGACACATTGAATTATT
>JARBDR010000891.1:0-34406 GCA_029721355.1 Tegillarca granosa | reverse complement strand
ACATGTAGGGTATCCACCCTGGCATTTGACCTTGTTAAAATTGACTTGGACCTTATTCAACATTACTCTATTCCATTAATTGTTTTGTTTTCATTTGATTGTTTGGAGAACATGTACTTCAGTGTCGTTTGTTTAATTCAAAATTTATTAAAAATTTATTAAATTCCCTGCTAATGTGTGTGTGTTTGGGGGAGGGGGTTGAACTGGTTTGATCCTGTCCGTCTGTCAGTTTTTTATGACAATGATATTTCATATGTAGATACTACAGGGTCCAAAAAGGATCCCTATTAATTTTGGTTTTCATTGTTACAGAAAGAAGGTCACAATGACCTTGGCTTTTTATATGGCAAAACCTATGCATGGGTTTCAGTAAGCTTCACTGACATGTTCTAGTTTCCATACTTGTACAGATATATTTTGTTTTGATTTTTCAGCCACAGCGACATTGCAAGTTACAAACTGAAATAGATACATGTGATGCTTCTGTCCAGACAGACTTTATCAACTTTTACAGTGCCATTGATGATAGTGATAACATGTCTGTTGTAAGTGGTTCTTCCAGTGCCTTTGATGTTGGAAGTGATAAAGATGACCCTGACTGGACACCAGATATTGAGGAAAGTGAAGAGGAAGACTTGAACGAATTGAAGGATGATAATGACAGGAAATTTATAGTGTTGAAAAGAACTTAGATTCGTTATTGAATACGTGCAAAGTTTGTGGACAAAATGTTTCTTTTTTGAAGAAGAAGGTGTTGGGTTCTTTTATAAATGTTTCCATTTCATGTGATTGTGGACATGTAGAAGAGTGGTCAAGCCAGCCAATGATGAACAACATGCCTGTGGGAAATTTGATAATTGCAGGAGCTATCATGTTTTATGGTTGTAGCCCAGTAAAAGCGTTAAATTTTATGAATCATGCTTCCATTGCAACAATTTCTGCAAGGACCTACCATTACATGCAGACAGCATACATAGTGCCAAGC
This sequence comes from Tegillarca granosa, assembly GCA_029721355.1. Lineage (NCBI taxonomy): Eukaryota > Metazoa > Mollusca > Bivalvia > Arcoida > Arcidae > Tegillarca > Tegillarca granosa. The sequence goes on along the minus strand of JARBDR010000891.1, from coordinate 33,421 downwards.
ATCAATTCTGTTTTGGCAGCTTCAATCAGCAGCTTACATAGATACAATCAAAGAAGAGGGGACGATCTTTAAAACTTGGAGGTGATGCAAGGTGTTGTAGCCCAGGACATACTGCAAAATATGGGTCTTACAGTTTTATGGATTTAGAGAGATCCAAAATTGTGGATATTCAACTAGTGCAGGTGATTATGTTATTTTCTTCTAATAATTCAGATTGAGATATGTATTTTGGAACATAAGTTGGTTGACCCAAATACAAAACAAAATTTTGCCTCAACATTAAATTATTGAAAGTAATTTTGAACCTATATTTGTCTGAACTGTGAATTAAAAAAGGATTAAGTCTTGATGATTTAGTCTTGACTCACAAAAAATAACCAGATCCGATATAATATTTTTGACTAGATCACATGACATAGACATTTATTTATGCTAGTTACTGGCCCAGGTTTCACAATTATTCCTTAACTATGATTTTCCTTAACTTAAATCTTGCAAATCTGAAACCGTAAAATTTTTTTAATTATTGAGATAAAAAGAAATTAAATGGACCATTTTAAAGATCAATTCAAGCTTGTAATATCTGCATTTTGTTTATCACAAATGTTTATATGTAACTCAGAAATAGATTGCTAAAATTTGCTAAATTTAGGTAAGGAAAATCTAATGATTGTGATTGTGGGCCTGACGTATATTACTGGTTGTAGAATAAGCTAGATTAGATTTTATAATATTATGACATTACATGTGAAACAACTTGCTATTTGATTGTAATAGGTAATCAGTGAATGGCATCCTTGCCTAATTTCACTGTGTCAGAGTGTGCGTCTGCTTATAAAACAATGTTATGAAAGAATTTTAATTATGATTTTTCTATTTTTTCAAAGGTAAATGAAGTTTAAGAACTCATATGCAAGGAATTGGAGGGTTTGAAGAGAGGACTTCAGTACCTTGACAATGAAAATGTTAAAGTGCAGGAAATAGTTACTGATCGTCATAGCCAGGTCAAAAAATTCATGAGAGAGCGATCGCCCTAATATTAAAACATTATTTTGATGTGTGGCATATGGCTAAAGGTACTAACTACAGTTATATTATTTTGTTCTATAAGTATTGCTTTTGTGTTGATATTAGCATCTTGAGATAAATAAGGACCACTGAAAAAGCAAAGAAATAATGAATCTGCATGCTGGTTATCTTTCACATTTGTTGTTCAATTAAACGCTGCAATAAATTGCATAAAGAAATAATTTGTTTTCAATGATTAATCTTGTTTGTTCCTGTGTTTGTTTTATTAGGTTCTGGCATCTTATGTTTTGAAAAAAACAAAAACTGTTTATAGATAAATGAGAACCCAACCAGTTTTTTTTTTAACTTCAGGCGTTAACCTCTAAATTGGAAAAAAAAGGAAAAATCAAAGGCTGTGGAGATGTGGCATTGTGGGCACGTTCAGTAAGCAACCACATGTATTGGTGTGCAGCATCCAGTAATGGAAATGGGGAAGTTGTGTTAGAAAAATGGCTGTCCATATTAAACCATGTAGTGGACATCCATGAAGGTCATGGGAATAAGTTTCCAGGAATGTGTACATGATCAGCTTGAAGACAGAGTATGGATGAAGGAAGGTACTCAATGTTTACATGAATCTTAGATCTATCATCAGTGTATGTGTGTGTGTGTGTGTTCTAGATTCTTTGATCAGGCAATTGGCATACTGGGCATCTTGTAAAGTGTGCTTGTCTAAGGTCAGCAGTTTTGCAGGCACTCAGGTTCCTCCTCACCTCTGAACTGACTACCTTGATATAAGGAAATAATCTTTTCTTGGGCTTAAAACATTGGAACATTATCTATCATTAGATCTGTGAGCATTAAAGTATTAGTTCTATTTAAATGCCATGTTTTATTTTAAAAGTGCTGATGTGTATTGCAGAATATTATAGTCAACATGCAAAACTGTATGTTCAGTTGAATGTTTTGTTTCTATTACAGATAGCAAGGCCCTACATAGAATTGAAAATGTTGTTAAAGGTTCATGCTTTTGAAAGACATAGAGAAGTTGTCACCAGCTGAACAGACATCCAGTTTGGAGTCATTCCATAAAGTTGTTTGCTTCTTCGCACCTAAGGCAGTACATTTCTTTTACCCAAAGCTGAGAGCAAGGTAAAAATTTAAAACAACCATAACCATACAGAAAAACAAACCATTTAACTAACAAATTGCCTCATGGTGTTTGAAAAAAAGCCTAAATACTGAGAAAATGTCATCATGGTTATTTATATGATATGAAACATAGAAAAAAATAAAATCAAGGACCAGCACACTAAGATTTATGCCCCTTTGGTGAACTTTCTAGACAGAGCTGAACATAGGTACATATTTCAAGTAGATGTGTCATACATGTCAGATATTTCAGAGGATATTTCTTTCAGAGATATTATCCTTTCCAGACAATCCCAGTATTCTAAAAATGGCCAAACCTGTGCAAAGTCCAAGTGAAACATTTTTATGTTGCTTAGGATGAAATTACACTTTACAATTTTGTTTTTAGACCTTTACCTGTCACGCCTGCACTTCAATGAGAACTCAAAAAGACAACAAGCAGTGACAAGAGATGGCACACCAATATATGGAATTTCCTATCCAAAATCAAGAAAAGGGGCACCAGTTGCCAAAGAAGTAAAAGTAAAACAAACTTTTGGTAAGAATTTATAATAATTATCTTTTTTGTTTTTAGTTCAAAGCAAAACATTGGTTCTCTATAAATTAACTGCAGAGGCCTGACTAAATGAGATCGATGTAACCGCTAGTAAATTTAGTGGAATAGATAATAAATAAGGTCATGTAAACCAACATCTTTGTTAGAGTTGGTGCTTGTCCAACAGACAGTTAAGTAATCATTTGTATCTTGGTTACTTACATGTAGTTTATTTGTTGTTTTGATGTTTGGTGCATTGACTATACAAATTTCTGTCTGTCCTAGAATCATGTTGTTTTCTGAAAGTGATAAGGACCTCAGTAGCACAGACCTAGGTTAAAATTAAAATTGGGACAGATCCTCATGTGAGATTTGCTTTCTGAAGATCAGTGATATTCTCATAATACTCCAGTTTCCTCCACCATTCAGAACTTGACATCTTCATACAAGTGATAGAATCTTGATTGGGGTTTTAAAACATCATTACTCCACTCTTACGATAATCATTCTGTTGTGTTCCAAGCAGCTCTACCTGCTTCTAAGTAGTTGTTTTTAACTACTGACCATTATCAAGTGTAATATAACAAAACTTCCACTTAATTTAAAAATAGACAACATAATTTTCAAAAATTCAAAAATTTGCAGAGACTTTGATATAATTATTTGGATATTACTGAAAAAAAAAAAAAAAAAAAAAAAAAAAAAAAAAAAAAAAAAAAAAAAAAAAAATTAAAATCCCCTTAGCAAAGGAAACTTGTTGAAAAAATTGAAAAATATTCTTCAAAGCTTATAATTTATTGTCATATGTAAGCCCAAGACTTTAACTGGAATTTATTTTTCTTTCAGGTTATGTCAATGAACTAATGGCAGAATTATTACTTACAAGAGAAGTACATCCAACATACAAAAGGGCATTGGCAATATCATCATTGGAAAATCAAGGCCAACCTTCACCTGTAGCTGAAACTTTGTTCAGAAGACCGAAATTAGATGTAATAAACGTTCACAGATCTCGCTTCAGCTGTTGACAAACATACTTTAACAGAAATCATCATATGAACAGTATAATTTTTTTTACATTGCCAACCATAAATATATGTTTCCTTTCCAAACACAAATAATAATAAGTATATTGATGTAAATGACAATTTAACAAATGTGCAAGAGTATGTATTATTAATTCAACAGCAAAAATTTGATGTACCACTTTATTAAGACATATGATAAATCAAGCACATGTATACGAGTCAACATTCACACAGGATATTTGAATCCACAGAATTCCTCTGATGGGAAACTTTCCCTGATCTTGTTAACAACACAGGAAGGTAATATTCTTCTGTTGCGTCTTCCTACAATTTTCCAAATCCACCTTACAAAGCGTCTGTATGCCAGATATCTATATGTTCTGTAATAGATTAAAAAGTTACAAGTATATAGTATATATATTTTTTTCTTGTTTCCACAGTATTAAAAGTGTTTATTGAGTAAGTGTTTAGTGCATCAATAAAGATTATAAATAGTGGTAAAGGTTTTAAATTTTTGATTTGTTGTATAACAACAAGTAAACATTATAGCAAACTGATATGACATATCAGACTTGCTTTATATACACACAGGAATTTGAGAATATTTAAGTGTTATTTTTTGTGTTTATTATTGGTGTTTTGCAATTTATTGGATTCATCAGTTATATTAAAAATTTACAAAATTTCAAGGACATTGCATAATTCTTGAGATGCTAAAGAACCCAAATACATGTGTATCAAAGATAAAAGTGACGTTCCAATAATGTCCAGTGGCATTATCTTGAACATCAAATAGAGATGCAACCCTAAGTCCAATATTGTATCACGTTATAATAGTACCACACTTAGTACTTACTCATGGGGTAGGTTGTTCTCTGGCAGTGGTAGTCATACACAGCTAGTTCCAACACATTTCTGTTTAGACAGTTATCAATGAACATTTGATGTTGAGTGATACACGTCAAGTTGGCACTTTCTCTTTTTCCATCTACTATATTCACTTCAAAACAGCACTTACATTCTGCAACAGTAGTCATGATCTCGCAGTTCCCACAGTCACACCTGAAGTTTAATAATATTAAAATGATTTACTGGTACTTTGATGTTGATTGGTCAAGATTTTTTTCATACATGAGTCATGGGATGGTTGTTGTAAACCAGACATTCGGTACACTAAGTAAAAATTTGCAATATAATAACAATATCTAGATCACAAGTCTACAGCAGTAATCTTTCATTCAGCTCCAAAAGATACATTTTGAAATTTTGTCTTATGCAAGTCAATATTTTTCACTTATACATAGCTTTTAGTTTGTTGTGGTGGAGAAAACCACAACCTCTGGTCAGTGAACTTATATTTTCCATGATCTGCCTGGTTTAGATTAGAACATACCTAACCTAGACAGCAAGTTGAGTGAAATGACAGTCAAGACTTGCTTATACATGTAGTAAGAGGTGTGTTCTAGAATGGAGGATGGAATTGGTGTACTGAGAGTTGAGTGAGTAATGGTGTTTAAAGTCCCAGTCAAGAATATTTCACTTACATTGAGATGTCGCCAGCTATAGGCAAAAGTGCAGAAATTTTGCCCATGCATTGTGCTGATGGCATTATACAGCAGGAATCTTTATTGTGCCATGCCTGCCATGACACGGGGCCTCGTTTATTTTAAGTTCCCATCCAAAAGAACGGTGACTTTCATTTTGTAATGCCGAGTGCTTTGCGAAAGAATAGTCACTACCCAATTTCAAGTCTTGGGTCAGACCCAGTCCGGGTTCGAACCCACGACTTTCCACTTACGGGAGAACACATTAGGCCTATCAACTGAGCTACCACCAGAGAGAGAGAGAAAACAAGGTATGGAGAAAAAACATAAGGAATACTGTCAATCCTAAATGGGGCATTAATGTGATTTGTAGGCGTTTATTTAAACATTTGGGTACCAAGGCCCAAATAAGTAAATTAGTCATGGAAATTTTAGAGTCTGTGGGTACATATCAAAAGTTCAAACTTGAAAATTCGGTTGAAAAAATAGATACACCATTTTGATAATAAAAAAGGTCTATACTGGTACATAAAAATCTACCTGTTTTTATTTCGTCTTAGAACGATCATATCGATTACAATTTCTACATATACTCCATCCTAATAACCCCAATGTTTTGTAGCAAAAGTATATAAAATCCAGCTTAATGAATTGTAATAATCACGATCGTATGGAAGTAGCAACACGAACGTCATTACAGCTTGGAGTGAAAGGGAGGGGGGTGCATGTACGTGCATGGCAAGATCACGAAAGTATTGATCTACAAATGCTTACATAATATGTAGTTATATATAAAGAAGCAAAAATATAAATACCAATATTTGTCCTGAAGTCTTCTATTATTTTCATCATCAGTTTCACTGTCGCTAGTTGGGATACTGCTGTCAGAACTAGATCCGTCGCCAACTACTGTATTTCTGGTCGGTTCATACATGTACGGCTGGATCCTTAGTGTCAGATCTATTTCTGGAATTTCTTCTTCACTTGAAGATTCAATGTAACGTTCCATGTCTTTTCAATGTCTTATTTGATCTAGTATGTACGCGCTTTACCTCGTATCGATACATATTATAACATGTACTCTATATAAACAAATACTCAAATGGCTTCCAATCGGCACAGATGACGTCACAGTCAAGAACGATAACTCATACAAGCTAAATTATAACAAGAAAGATCTTTTGTGTATATCTACGGTGTGTGATGAATAAAAAATTTTTTTATTATTTCTTAAGTTTGAGTGTATATTCTATCCATAAAATGATTAAAATCGGATTTTAAAAGTTTTGCATTTGAACTTTAATTTTACTACATAATTTGTATCTCTATAATAAACATATTATATAAATACAAGTATGTTCTTATTTGATATTGTGTTTTTTTAACTAATGTTGCACGTGCGCACGTGTAGCCTATCTCGGTTGAACGGGGACTACATTTTTTATCAATTGGCAAAAGTCATAATTTAGTGGGAAAATATTATTTGTAAACGATAAAATAATTTTTTATGATGACTGATATTATTTTTACTAAAAGATGTCTATATACATGTATAAGGGAAAAATCGTTGTTTTGTTTTGTCGCGTAAATTCATATTTTCTTTCTTAATGATAGTTAATAAAGAGAAATGTTATATGTAACTCAATTCACAACTTGGAGTTTATAATATATAGTTATAATTCGATAATTACCAAGTGGTTTACTATTGGAGGTATTAAAGAAAAGAAAATAAAGTAGGTATAAGGCTATTTATACAATCAAGTTGCTTTAAAACAGGTAATGCTTTCTCTAGACATTTATTTATATTAGCAAACTTGATTGGCATTTAAACTTTTCTCCATTTTTTAGCTTTGAAATATGATATACTTATGCAAAACAATGCCATGAAAGACCTTTCTTTTATTATTTGTTTTCGTAAATACCGCTTAGAATGTAATACTAGGGGCGTCTTTTGGAGACATTTCTACATGTAATTAAGTGAATATATTACATCAAGAACTCGCTCTTGTCAATAAATCGTTTTCTGTATTCACAGGTAAATCTGCTTATGACCTCATACACGTGATGGTATGTATAAGTAAATTCTTAAATATTACGATCAGATTACACCGGTCATAGTTCAAAACTTTATGATTTCAAATCTTTATAACAAACCAGTATATTCGGAATCCTTTATATTTTCAGTTGCGTGTTATGCCTCATAGAATTTATTCGAACTGTAAAATCGTGTGACCTAGTTTTTTAGTCTACAAAAGTTTTAATAATTTGATCTTAAATAAGGGATAGAAACGCACTTAATGGAACTCGCCAGTGTACCACGTGATCAATACCTATTAACGTTTGTGCGGAATGAAATGGATAACGATTACGTCAAATATTCCCGAAAAAACGTCGTTATAACGGGAAAACGTCACTGTATGCAATTCCATTGCCAATAGAAATAATTGTCCCGCACAAACGCTATGAAGTATCACGTGGTACACTGGCGAATTCCATTTCCAATATGCGTTCGATTTAAACACCTACTTTAGTTTTGGAACATTTTTAAATCCTCCCGAAATTCAATTCACTAATTATTGTTACATAAATCATTAAGGTAAAACAAATATGAACGAATTGTGATGACAACAAATAATGTAAAACAACTCCTGAAAGAAGCAACAATGCACTATAAAAACTATTCCTATCGAGTTGCATCATATTTTAAATCAGTATAAAATATAAAAACTTAGAAGACTTTAACTTCTGCAAATATTATGGGCAAAATATGGCATCATGTTTATGGTTTTAATGAAACAAAAACACACCGATTCATGTCCAATCACAATATTAAACGCAAAGTTAAAACTTGAAAAATGGCTTATTAACATCCACCACAGAGGTAAAACTGGGTTCTACAGAAAGGTATCCAGAATTATTACATTCTGCAATAATATTTAGAACTAATTAAGACAAAAATTCCCATTAAAAGGTCAAAAGGTCATAACGTAAACTTTTAAAAATACATTAAATCTAGACAGGGAAAAAATGCATTTTTCTATTGATTATATTTATCCTGATTCCTATCAGGGTTTGCTTACTTATGAACAGAAAATAAAAAAAGAACTAGTCCGCTCAAAAGCAATCAATTAAAATTTTCTAGAGACTATAACTCATTATTAAATCATTTTACAGAAACAGCGAGTCAACACATAACAAAAATTTTCCTACTGATTACAACTGTTAAGAGTAGAGATGCAAAAAAAAAAGTTTGACGGACGTACGAATGGACCTCCGGAATGCAAGTAATTTTTTATTGCTGATTTCTTGGCGGAGACAGTATACATCAGATTTATTAATGGAATTATAGATTAGCTACATGCTTATAAATGTTAATTTAAACCATATTAATTCAAGAAAACTATTATCCAACTACAGATGAAAGTGAAATGAATCAAAATAACAACTTTACTTTTCTAAAGCAAAAAATGGTTTGATAATAATGCGATATTCTTGCAAAGAAATGAATTTTTCTAACATTTTTAGAAATTAACAAATCAAATTCTTAAATATAAAAACAAAAAATTAAAAAAGACTTACCCATATTAATAATTCGTTCTTGATCAAATTTCGCCCAAAACCACTTAATAATAGCAAATCTATGACAATTTTACAAAATTCGATGAATTAAGTACTGATTTTTTTCCATGTTCTGATCATTTTCTCCGAATTAAATTGGTTCTTATTTTTTGAAAATAAAAAAAATCAATAGTATGTAGAATAAATAAAAAAGAATAAATGCCAATTTTCAAAAGTGCATGTTTACTTAAACAAATATGCATGTGTATACATGAAATGTCTTGAAATAAGTATATTGTTACACAATGTGAACATGTTCTAAAAAAGGATCATTGTTAAACATTCAAAGATCTATTAAAATCAGTGTATAATCAATTGTAAAACGTTGTTATTTAAAGGTAGTGGTGTGCGATATTACCGGTATATCGCAACATTGCAGGGCCGGTACAATATACCGGTACGCAAAATAACCGATATACCGCGAAAATTAAAATAAATCAGTAGATTATGCTTTACGACCAATTTTTTGTTGGTAACACTCAATCAGCTTTAATATCATCTAAATCTCGAAAGTGTTTGTAAACATCATATAAAATGAAGCGCGTTTAAGATACAGTCACTTTGTTTACACCATTCATATAATCAATAATGGCTGACGACGAGGTCAAACTTCTCAAAAACTAAAAAAACATAGTCATAAATGTGGAAGCATTTCAATTTTAGGCAAAAAACGGGGAATATAAATGAAATATAGCAGTGTACACTGTCTGTAATGCAGGTGATAATTATCCTGGGGGCAGTAATTAAATTACTTCGAACACTCGCCGCCATGACCCGAACTTCGATGCCGGTTCGACTGTTCTGATGTAGATCATGACCCTTCAGCCTCAAAGGCAATAGACACTTCCTTCGATTGTTTGGGCCAAATACCCATCTAGTTTTCAACTTGTAATGCTTGGCGTGCTTCATAATTAAATATGAGGTTTTTACACGCATTTACCATTGTGTTTTCTTTTTTTTAAGTGGAGCTAAAATTTTTGCATGCTGTCTGTCTTAATAAACCTGAAAACGACACAAAGCGACTTCAGAGTTTTTCCAATCATTGTTCTAGGATATCGTGTTGATATTTTTTGTTTATAAGGTGATCAATTGCAAATATATTTATTTAGTTTATTACATTTTTTATTTTTATTTTATTGATCAATTTTTAATTTATGTAAAATAAAGTAGGATTGTCTGATTAGATCATTGGATTTTTAAATTCGTTTTTATTCTTTAGTATCCATATACCTTCACACAAACGTATGGGAAATTAATTCTAAAATATACTAGTGAATATTAATATAAATCAAACAAGTAACAATGAATAACAATAGAAGTACTCACAGGAGAATTAAAATATAAATATCTATATAGTACATACAAGTAGCATAAAATAGCAATATACTCATCACCATATATATATCAATCATACGTGACGTGCATTATGCAGAGTAAATAGTGTTTGTGTGTGTGTGTGTGTTCTTACATAGATTATAAAACATTTGCAAAACGTGGGAAAAAATTAATTCTTGTGTCACAAAATTTGAATAAAATCACATTACGAAGGCGGCACCAAGATGTTCCTTTTAAACCGACTCTTAGATTGGTTGTTAAATACAGTTTATAGACGCGTCAATATTTTCAAAGGCTTTTTTATCAATTGTTACGTTTATAATTATAGTTTTATGGATTTAATTTCTTACTCGTTTACTAGTAAAATCTATTTTACTAGTTTTTATACATTACTTTATTTGCGACGAAAAAATCACGTATAAAATTCCATCTTAAAATGTGTTAAAAATTTGTTGATAAAATGCATATTATTATCTTAGGTATCGTTATTGAACAAAACTTTTAGCAGTGTTCATTTTCCTATTTTTGAATTCGTTAACAATGTTTTACATTACCTTATGCTAAAAAAAGACTAAAGCAGAATAAGACATACTCCTCTGTTGACCTATAATATATACATATTTGTCCTGTATGTAAAACTGAAGGTAAATTTGGTCAGCTTAACTGTGCACTGTAATACATCGACACGGCCTTGTCTGTCTACAAGGCTAGTTTGTGTAAACATACAGCCTTAGGAGTAGGTACATATAACAAAAATACCAGTTAATTTTTAAGTGCCATATGTGTACATTTCCAATACCAAATCAAATTGTAGTTTGTTCTTTACCTACAAACTTTTTTATGTGATTTTCAAAATTTGCATTTAGAAAGTTCATCATTACCTATTAAGCAAGTGGGCACATTGATTGTAAACATTGATTTGTAACATCTTTTGTTGTCATCATTTGAGCTCTTCTGTTGTTTTCCATCCTGATTGTAATTCTTGTCAGAACAAGAGGAGAAACATTGAGTATTCTAGAATTTTGATTAAAACGTTTCAAATTTGACATTGTTTTAGGCTTTTTTAAATAAAATTGAGAGTAATGTTTTTTTCAAAGGATATATTCAACCTAGAAGTAATCCAATCCTCTAATTTAACTTTCGTAAACAATTGGTTTGTTAATTTTATACATAACAGGTTTAAGGCTGAGATTAAAGTCAGGTTAAACGTTTAAAATCGTATTTCCACCAGTTTTTTGACAATGGCGTATAATGCAGGTCTCAGCAATATTGATGACGTATATTGCTGGTCTCAGCTATAGCAATGATGCATATTGCATGTTTTGGCTACAACAATTACGTTTATTATACCTTATGTAAAAATCTTATTATTAAATTGGTTTGATTGAAAATCACAGTAAAATAGTGAACTAACTATTTGAGAAACATTCGGTATAATAAAAAACATAATGACTTTTGTTTTGTGTTATGTAGAATTATTACCCTTAAAAAGAAACATTATCATCCGAGACGAAGTCAATATGATTATAATATTGCAAATCTCAGCACTAAGAATGACGTATATTACAGGTCAGCAATAACAATGACGTATATTACAGGTCACAACTATGGCAATCACGTATGTTACAGGTCACAACTATGCCAATGACGTATTTTACAGGTCACAACTATAACAATGACGTACTTTACAGGTCACAACTATGCCAATGACGTATTTTACAGGTCACAACTATAACAATGACGTATGTAACAGGTCACAGCTATAACCATGACGAATATTACAGGTCACAGCTATAATAATATCGCATCTTGCAGGTTTCAGCGCCACGTACTAAACAGTGACGTACCGATAACCTCGTTAGACAGAATACAATGGGCTTACAATGAAGAATCTAGGTGGATACAACACAGAGCAATGGTTACTTGTACGACGTCTGACTTAAGTTTATCTCCGGATATACATAAACTTTACATAAAACATTTTTGTACCATAGCTTTGGTTTGTATATAATACACATAAGATTTGTTTTAATTTGAGAGTTGAGTTTTTTTAAAATTATTTATTGATTTTTTTATTTTAACTGTTTACCTTTAATAAGGAATACTATTAATATGTACTTTGTTTACAGTATGCTCCTTACTTTTCAGTAGGACGGCCAGCTTCCAACATGGCTGAATTTTCGTAACTTTGGTCACGTGATTTTCGGTTTAAATTTAGGTATAAAATCGGAAACGATAGTCGGTCTCGAATTTTAAAGAAAAACTGTTAGATGACATCGTTGAAATTGAAATGAACAAATATTTTAAACAATAAATATTTTTTTCTTCAATAAATCTACAAAATAGCCAAATATCTCGATTAAGTTACGAGATAAACGCTTTTAAAGTCGAGGTTGCCTCACAGCTGTCGGACGACACCAGTGCTTCAGACACGTATTGTGAAAAAATTATGACATATTATGGGTTATTATTATCAAATTATGAAATAATTTTCATTTCTTAATGTGATCATATTAAAGTTTTGTCCGAAATCGGTGTGGGATGCGATTCTGTCAATTCAGAAAATAGTAGGTGTCGCTCCGAGTCCATGATAGATTTTTCGTTTGTGTATACTTACCTCCCTTGTTTACAGTCTTTCGTATGAATAAGATTAAAAATTGACTTATTTCCTATGATATAATTTTTGTATGCACAATTTAACTATAAAAAGAAAACTAAAATCCAAAAAGAAGTAAAAGTTAACACGTTTTTCATTTAGAAAATTCATAATGCAATCTTGTTCAAGGAACAGACATGTAACACAGGCGCTCTGGAGTTATAAATGAATTCTATCATGCTATGGAAGCTTATTTGCAATTTTCACTTCATTTAGAATTTGTTATAATCAAAGTTTTATTTCTAAATTTGAGACTATGCTGAAAATTGAAATTTTATTATTAATGCATTTTTTTTGAGAATTGATAATTTTCTTAAAAATTCTTTTTAATTAAACAAAGGAAAAAATTATTTCCCCACCAAAGTTAAAAATTTGCATGTGGTCAGTTACAAAGTTGCACTGGAGTTTCAAATCTTTAACATACGACAGCTGTGGGTTTAAGTCAAATCCTACCCTAGACGTCAAAATTTGAAATGCTGTCTCCTCACCTGGAACTTTTCATTAGGTGGATAGAGTATCCACTTTTTCACTTGGTACCAGAATATATATATATACTTGATAAATCCTTTGAGATTAATAAACTTGCTCTCATTGCAAAAAAGCTGAAAAAATTGCTGATGTGACTTTATATGACATAACCATATAGATCAAAATACATTCTTTAGGCTTGGGTAGTCAGAAAAATCATCAGGAAAAATATTATAATTAATATAATGATAACATAAAAAATATATAAAGAAAATAAAAAATAAACAATACTGTTTTTAATTTAAAAAAAAGTTGATTACTATCTGTGGTTATGTGGAGTAGAGTTACCTTGTTTTATGCCTCAGTCAAAACTCACTTATAAAGTAGACAAGTTCTTGGAAAATGGAGGAGGAAACCAGAGTCTCTGCTAAAAACCACCAACCTTTGGCATGAAAACTAACAGATCGTCTCAAACTAGGAATAGCCAAGGTGAGTTTCTAAATATCAACCAAAATTAAAAATGAAATATAACATTGTTTAAATATGGAAGGAAAGTAAAAGATGTCTTTTTTCACACTTATAACAGTGTGTGTGTGTGTGTGTGTTGTGTGTGTGTGTGTGTGTGTGTGTGTTTCTGAACATTAGCCTTCTACTCTATCAACCAACCTTCACCATTTTCAAATAATCAATTTGATCAAATGTTAAGGAAGATTATCTACACTGTAGTTTTTCCCTTTTACAAAGAAATTACAAATACAAAAAGATGAAAAGGGACATAGAGTAAGTATAATATTAAGGATTATATATATATATATATATATATATATATATATATATATATATATATATATATATATAATCCTTAATATTATACTTACTCTATGTCCCTTTTCATCTTTTTGTATTTGTAATTTCTTTGTAAAAGGGAAAAAACTACAGTGTAGATAATCTTCTTAACATTTGATCAAATTGATTTATTTGAAAATGGTGAAGGTTGGTTGAATAGATAGAGAGCTAATGTTCAGAAACACACACACACACACACACACACACACACACACACACACTGTTATAAGTGTGAAAAAAGACATCTTTTACTTTCCTTCCATATTGAAACAATGTTATATTTCATTTTTAATTTTGTTGATATTTAGAAACTCACCTTGGCTATTCCTAGTTTGAGACGATCTGTTAGTTTTCATGCCAAAGGTTGGTGGTTTTTAGCAGAGACTCTGGTTTCCTCCATTTTCCAAGAACTTGTCTACTTTATAAGTGAATTTTGACTGAGGCATAAAACAAGGTAACTCTACTCCACATAACCACAGATAAGTAATCAACTTTTTTTAAATTAAAAACAATTATTGTTATTTTTTATTTTCTTTATATATTTTTTATGTTATCATTATATTAATTATATATTTGTCCTGATGATTTTCTGACTACCCAAGCCTAAAGAATGTATTTTGATCTATATGGTTATGTCATATAAAGTCACATCAGCAATTTTTCAGCTTTTTGCAATGAGAGCAAGTTTATTAATCTCAAAGGATTTATCAAGTATATATATATTCTGGTACCAAGTGAAAAAGTGGATACTCTATCCACCTAATGAAAAGTTCCAGGTGAGGAGACAGCATTTCAAATTTTGACGTCTAGGGTAGGATTTGACTTAAACCCACAGCTGTCGTATGTTAAAGATTTGAACTCCAGTGCAACTTTGTAACTGACCACATGCAAATTTTTAACTTTGGTGGGGAAATAATTTTTTCCTTTGTTTAATTAAAAAGAATTTTTAAGAAAACTATCAATTCTCAAAAAAAATGCATTAATAATAAAATTTCAATTTTCAGCATAGTCTCAAATTTAGAAATAAAACTTTGATTATAACAAATTCTAAATGAAGTGAAAATTGCAAATAAGCTTCCATAGCATGATAGAATTCATTTATAACTCCAGAGCGCCTGTGTTACATGTCTGTTCCTTGAACAAGATTGCATTATGAATTTTCTAAATGAAAAACGTGTTAACTTTTACTTCTTTTTGGATTTTAGTTTTCTTTTTATAGTTAAATTGTGCATACAAAAATTCTATCATAGGAAATAAGTCAATTTTTAATCTTATTCATACGAAAGACTGTAAACAAGGGAGGTAAGTATACACAAACGAAAAATCTATCATGGACTCGGAGCGACACCTACTATTTTCTGAATTGACAGAATCGCATCCCACACCGATTTCGGACAAAACTTTAATATGATCACATTAAGAAATGAAAATTATTTCATAATTTGATAATAAGAACCCATAATATGTCCTAATTTTTTCACAATACGTGTCTGAAGCACTGGTGTCGTCCGACAGCTGTGAGGCAACCTCGACTTTAAAAGCGTTTATCTCGTAACTTAATCGAGATATTTGGCTATTTTGTAGATTTATTGAAGAAAAAAATATTTATTGTTTAAAATATTTGTTCATTTCAATTTCAACGATGTCATCTAACAGTTTTCTTTAAAATTCGAGACCGACTATCGTTTCCGATTTTATACCTAAATTTAAACCGAAAATCACGTGACCAAAGTTACGAAAATTCAGCCATGTTGGAAGCTGGCCGTCCTACTGAAAAGTAAGGAGCATACTGTAAACAAAGTACATATTAATAGTATTCCTTATTAAAGGTAAACAGTTAAAATAAAAAAAATCAATAAATAATTTAAAAAAAAACTCAACTCTCAAATTAAAACAAATCTTATGTGTATTATATACAAACCAAAGCTATGGTACAAAAATGTTTTATGTAAAGTTTATGTATATCCGGAGATAAACTTAAGTCAGACGTCGTACAAGTAACCATTGCTCTGTGTTGTATCCACCTAGATTCTTCATTGTAAGCCCATTATATTCTGTCTAACGAGGTTATCGGTACGTCACTGTTTAGTACGTGGCGCTGAAACCTGCAAGATGCGATATTATTATAGCTGTGACCTGTAATATTTGTCATGGTTATAGCTGTGACCTGTTACATACGTCATTGTTATAGTTGTGACCTGTAAAATACGTCATTGGCATAGTTGTGACCTGTAAAGTACGTCATTGTTATAGTTGTGACCTGTAACATACGTGATTGCCATAGTTGTGACCTGTAATATACGTCATTGTTATTGCTGACCTGTAATATACGTCATTCTTAGTGCTGAGATTTGCAATTATAATCATATTGACTTCGTCTCGGATGATAATGTTTCTTTTTAAGGGTAATAATTCTACATAACACAAAACAAAGGTCATTATTTTTTTATTATACCGAATGTTTCTCAAATAGTTAATTCACTATTTTACTGTGATTTTCAATCAAACCAATTTAATAATAAGATTTTTACATAAGGTATAATAAACGTAATTGTTGTAGCCAAAACATGCAATATGCATCATTGCTATAGCTGAGACCAGCAATATACGTCATCAATATTGCTGAGACCTGCATTATACGCCATTGTCAAACACCTGGTGGAAATACGATTTTAAACGTTTAACCTCACTTTAATCTCAGCCTTAAACCTGTTATGTATAAAATTAACAAACCAATTGTTTACGAAAGTTAAATTAGAGGATTGGATTACTTCTAGGTTGAATATATCCTTTGAAAAAAACATTACTCTCAATTTTATTTAAAAAAGCCTAAAACAATGTCAAATTTGAAACGTTTTAATCAAATTCTAGAATACTCAATGTTTCTCCTCTTGTTCTGACAAGAATTACAATCAGGATGGAAAACAACAGAAGAGCTCAAATGATGACAACAAAAGATGTTACAAATCAATGTTTACAATCAATGTGCCCACTTGCTTAATAGGTAATGATGAACTTTCTAAATGCAAATTTTGAAAATCACATAAAAAAGTTTGTAGGTAAAGAACAAACTACAATTTGATTTGGTATTTGAAATGTACACATATGGCACTTAAAAATTAACTGGTATTTTTGTTATATGTACCTACTCCTAAGGCTGTATGTTTACACAAACTAGCCCTGTAGACAGACAAGGCCGTGTCGATGTATTACAGTGCACAGTTAAGCTGACCAAATTTACCTTCAGTTTTACATACAGGACAAATATGTATATATTATAGGTCAACAGAGGAGTATGTCTTATTCTGCTTTAGTCTTTTTTTAGCATAAGCTAATGTAAAACATTGTTAACGAATTCAAAAATAGGAAAATGAACACTGCTAAAAGTTTTGTTCAATAACGATACCTAAGATAATAATATGCATTTTATCAACAAATTTTTAACACATTTTAAGATGGAATTTTATACGTGATTTTTTCGTCGCAAATAAAGTAATGTATAAAAACTAGTAGAATAGATTTTACTAGTAAACGAGTAAGAAATTAAATCCATAAAACTATAATTATAAACGTAAAAATTGATAAAAAAGCCTTTGAAAATATTGACGCGTCTATAAACTGTATTTAACAACCAATCTAAGAGTCGGTTTAAAAGGAACATCTTGGTGCCGCCTTCGTAATGTGATTTTATTCAAATTTTGTGACACAAGAATTGATTTTTTCCCACGTTTTGCAAATGTTTTATAATCTATGTAAGAACACACACACACACACACACAAACACTATTTACTCTGCATAATGCACGTCACGTATGATTGATATATATGGTGATGAGTATATTGCTATTTTATGCTACTTGTATGTACTATATAGATATTTATATTTTAATTCTCCTGTGAGTACTTCTATTGTTATTCATTGTTACTTGTTTGATTTATATAATATTCACTAGTACATTTTAGTATTAATTTCCCATACGTTTGTGTGAAGGTATATGGATACTAAAGAATAAAAACGAATTTAAAAATCCAATGATCTAATCAGACAATCCTACTTTATTTTACATAAATTAAAAATTGATCAATAAAATAAAAATAAAAAATGTAATAAACTAAATAAATATATTTGCAATTGATCACCTTATAAACAAAAAATATCAACACGATATCCTAGAACAATGATTGGAAAAACTCTGAAGTCGCTTTGTGTCGTTTTCAGGTTTATTAAGACAGACAGCATGCAAAAATTTTAGCTCCACTTAAAAAAAAGAAAACACAATGGTAAATGCGTGTAAAAACCTCATATTTAATTATGAAGCACGCCAAGCATTACAAGTTGAAAACTAGATGGGTATTTGGCCCAAACAATCGAAGGAAATGTCTATTGCCTTTGAGGCTGAAGGGTCATGATCTACATCAGAACAGTCGAACCGGCATCGAAGTTCGGGTCATGGCGGCGAGTGTTCGAAGTAATTTAATTACTGCCCCCAGGATAATTATCACCTGCATTACAGACAGTGTACACTGCTATATTTCATTTATATTCCCCGTTTTTTGCCTAAAATTGAAATGCTTCCACATTTATGACTATGTTTTTTTAGTTTTTGAGAAGTTTGACCTCGTCGTCAGCCATTATTGATTATATGAATGGTGTAAACAAAGTGACTGTATCTTAAACGCGCTTCATTTTATATGATGTTTACAAACACTTTCGAGATTTAGATGATATTAAAGCTGATTGAGTGTTACCAATAAAAAATTGGTCGTAAAGCATAATCTACTGATTTATTTTAATTTTCGCGGTATATCGGTTATTTTGCGTACCGGTATATTGTACCGGCCCTGCAATGTTGCGATATACCGGTAATATCGCACACCACTACCTTTAAATAACAACGTTTTACAATTGATTATACACTGATTTTAATAGATCTTTGAATGTTTAACAATGATCCTTTTTTAGAACATGTTCACATTGTAACAATATACTTATTTCAAGACATTTCATGTATACACATGCATATTTGTTTAAGTAAACATGCACTTTTGAAAATTGGCATTTATTCTTTTTTATTTATTCTACATACTGGCAAAGTGTAAAATGTGGACTGGATTGGACTCTTGGATTGGACTGGACTCTTGGATTGGATTGGATTCTTGGTGTAAAATGTGGATTGGATTGGACTCTTGGATTGGACTGGACTCTTGGATTGGATTGGACTCTTGGACTGGACTCTTGGATTGGACTGTTGGACTGGACTCATGGACTAGTCTCTTGGATTGGTTTTTTGGACTTTTGACTCATGGACTGGTCTCTTGAATTGACATCTTAGTAATGTTTTAAACTCAATATTAATTTGTATATTTTTTTCAACATATATGTTTAATCACAAATACAGATGTGATTGGTTTGTTATTAATTTTTATAATATTACTGCAGAATTTTAACTCTATCTTTATTATAACGTATTTGTTACTTAATTTCTAAAGGGGTGGTTATCAGTTGTCTCTTATCAAGTTAATGTTTTCGTTTCATTTTCTGAAGAGAGTTTGTGACATTGACAAGTCACACATGTTAGTTTGAAAAGTTGAAGGTGATGATAGACCGTGATTTGTGGCATTTTTCACTTTAGACTATAAAGATTATATCAGATTATATCAGGAGTAACTGTAAACAACAGTTGTAGAAAAGTATTTTTCTAATAAACTTATCTGATCTGGTAATTAAAATTGACATTCAAATTTGTGTTTTAGGTCTTAAGATTTTTTTGAATTTTTTACATGATAATGTATATACAATGAATCAAATGGTGACACTTTACTTCCTAAACGGGACAAATTTACTGATTAAACTCATAAATACATTTATCATTGAACTATGCCAATTTTCATCTTAAGGAAAAAAATTTTATTAAAAAAAATCTTTTTAAGTTCTGTATGGATCTCTTAGTTTATGAAGTAACAGTCTAGGTTAAAGAATTAAAATAAAAGAAATACCGGCCCAAAATAATATGTTTTTCTGTCATTAATTGTGTTTAAATTCTTCACTTTTTCTCTCCATTACAATAATATGATGATAACTGTTTGCATGTATGATCATTACTACTTCATTTCATATTATAATACCTATTTGTTATACAGTTATAAAAGTATTGTTTTATATAGTGCATCGATCATATATTTGAATTGATTTTAAATGGTGTGTGTGTGTGTGTGTGTTTTTTTTTTTTTTTTTTAATTGTGTTTAAAGTAACTAAATAATTGTAATATTTATTTTGTCACAATACACTTTAAATTGTTACTGCATCATTATATATATCCTAGTTAATGTTATTCTTAAATCAACATAGTACTTTTATCTTACTTAGTATCAGATACTGTAATTCTAAAGTTTCTGCAGATGAGACCAACAATCTGTCATCATTTCATTTGAAGCATTTAAGAGCTTGTAAAACAATACTACAGTTTTAAAGAGAAAAATATGCGAACTTTGAGTGTGATATTTTCCAGATAAAACGCAAGAAAGAATTACCATAGCTGTATTTTTTTCTTTTTTATAGGGGAATCATCAGTTCAGATATATGTTAAAGATTTGTAGTGTTTGATATTATAAGTTTTCATTTCAAAATTATGAAAAAATTCATAAGTCCATTTTTTAAGTCTAGTCCATGAGTCCAATCCATGAGTCCAATCCAAGAGTCCAATCCAGTCCAAGAGTCCAATCCATGAGTCCAGTCCAAGAGTCCAATCCAGTCCAAGAGCCCAATCCAGTCCACATTTTACACTTTGCCCTACATACTATTGATTTTTTTTATTTTCAAAAAAAAAAAAAAAAACAATTTAATTCGGAGAAAATGATCAGAACATGGAAAAAAATCAGTGCTTAATTTTTCGAATTTTGTAAAATTGTCATAGATTTGCTATTATTAAGTGGTTTTGGGCGAAATTTGATCAAGAACGAATTATTAATATGGGTAAGTCTTTTTTAATTTTTGTTTTTATATTTAAGAATTTGATTTGTTAATTTCTTAAAATGTTAGAAAAATTCATTTCTTTGCAAGAATATCGCATTATTATCAAACCATTTTTTGCTTTAGAAAAGTAAAGTTGTTATTTTGATTCATTTCACTTTCATCTGTAGTTGGATAATAGTTTTCTTGAATTAATATGGTTTAAATTAACATTTATAAGCATGAAGCTAATCTATAATTCCATTAATAAATCTGATGTATACTATCTCCGCCAAGAAATCAGCAATAAAAAATTACTTGCATTCCGGAGGTCCATTCGTACGTCCGTCAAACGCTTTTTTTTTTTTGCATCTCTACTCTTAACAGTTGTAATCAGTAGGAAAATTTGTGTTATATGTTGTCTCGCTGTTTCTGTAAATGATTTAATAATGAGTTATAGTCTCTAGAAAATTTTAATTGATTGCTTTTGAGCGGACTAGTTCTTTTTTTATTTTCTATTCATAAGTAAGCAAACCCTGATAGGAATCAGGATAAATATAATCAATAGAAAAATGCATTTTTTCCTTGTCTAGATTCAATGTATTTTAAAAGTTTACGTTATGACCTTTTGACCTTTTAATGGGAATTTTTGTCTTAATTAGTTCTTAATATTATTGCAGAATGTAATAATTCTGGATACCTTTCTGTAGAACCTAGTTTTACCTCTGTGGTGGATGTTAATAAGCCAGTTTTCAAGTTTTTACTTTGCGTTTAATATTGTGATTGGACATGAATCGGTGTGTTTTTGTTTCATTAAAACCATAAACATGATGCCATATTTTGCCCATAATATTTGCAGAAGTTAAAGTCTTCTAAGTTTTTATATTTTATACTGATTTAAAATATGATGCAACTCGATAGGAATAGTTTTTATAGTGCATTGTTGCTTCTTTCAGGAGTTGTTTTACATTATTTGTTGTCATCACAATTCGTTCATATTTGTTTTACCTTAATGATTTATGTAACAATAATTAGTGTCTTAAAGTTCAAATGCAAAACTTTTAAAATCCGATTTTAATCATTTTTATGGATAGAATATACACTCAAACTTAAGAAATAATAAAAAAAATTTTTTATTCATCACACACCCGTAGATATACACAAAAGATTTTTCCTTGTTATAATTTAGCTTGTATGAGTTATCGTTCTTGACTGTGACGTCATCTGTGCCGATTGGAAGCCATTTGAGTATTTGTTATAATATGTATCGATACGAGGTAAAGCGCGTACATACTAGATCAAATAAGACATTGAGAAAGACATGGAACGTTACATTGAATCTTCAAGTGAAGAAGAAATTCCAGAAATAGATCTGACACTAAGGATCCAGCCGTACATGTATGAACCGACCAGAAATACAGTAGTTGGCGACGGATCTAGTTCTGACAGCATTATCCCACTAGCGACAGTGAAACTGATGATGAAAATAATAGAAGACTTCAGGACAAATATTGGTATTTATATTTTGGCTTCTTTATATATAACTACATATTATGTAAGCATTTGTAGATCAATACTTTCGTGATCTTGCCATGCACCCCCCTCCCTTTCACTCCAAGCTGTAATGACGTTCGTGTTGCTACTTTCCATACGATCGTGATTATTACAATTCATTAAGCTGGTTTTATATACTTTGCTACAAAAACATTGGGGTTATTAGGATGGAGTATATGTAGAAATTGTAATCGATATGATCGTTCTAAGACGAAATAAAAACAGGTAGATTTTTATGTACCAGTATAGACCTTTTTTATTATCAAAATGGTGTATCTATTTTTTCAACCGAATTTTCAAGTTTGGAACTTTTGATATGTACAGCACAGACTCTAAAATTTCCATGACTAATTTACTAATTTGGGGCCTTGGTACCCAAATGTTTAAATAAACGCCTACAAATCACATTAATGCCCCATTTAGGATTGACAGTATTCCTTATGTTTTTTCTCCATACCTTGTTGTCTCTCTCTCTCTGGTGGTAGCTCAGTTGATAGGCCTAATGTATTCTCTCCGTAAGTGGAAAGTCGTGGGTTCGAACCCGGACTGGTCTGACCCAAGACTTGAAATTGGGTAGTGACTATTCTTTCGCAAAGCACTCGGCATTACAAAATGAAAGTCACCGTTCTTTTGGATGGGAACTTAAAATAAACGAGGCCCCGTGTCCATGGCAGGCATGGCACAATAAAGAACCCTGCTGTATAATGCCATCAGCACAATGCATGGGCAAAATTTCTGCACTTTTGCCTATAGCTGGCGACATCTCAATGTAAGTGAAATATTCTTGACTGGGACTTTAAAACACCATTACTCACTCAACTCTCAGTACACCAATTCCATCCTCCATTCTAGAACACACACCTCTTACTACAGGTATAAGCAAGTCTTGACTGTCATTTCACTCAACTTGCTGTCCTAGGTTAAGTATGTTCTAATCTAAACCAGGCAGATCATGGAAAATATAAGTTCACTGACCAGAGGTTGTGGTTTTCTCCACCACAACAAAACTAAAAGCTATGTATAAGTGAAAAATATTGACTTGCATAAGACAAAACTTTCAAAATGTATCTTTGGAGCTGAATGAAAGATTACTGCTGTAGACTTGTGATCTAGATATTGTTATTATATTGCAAATTTTTACTTAGTGTACCGAATGTCTGGTTTACAACAACCATCCCATGACTCATGTATGAAAAAAATCTTGACCAATCAACATCAAAGTACCAGTAAATCATTTTAATATTATTAAACTTCAGGTGTGACTGTGGGAACTGCGAGATCATGACTACTGTTGCAGAATGTAAGTGCTGTTGTGAAGTGAATATAGTAGATGGAAAAAAGAGAAAGGTGCCAACTTGACGTGTATCACTCAACATCAAATGTTCATTGATAACTGTCTAAACAGAAATGTGTTGGAACTAGCTGTGTATGACTACAAACATGATGTTGCCACTGCCAGAGACAACCTACCCCATGAGTAAGTACTAAGTGTGGTACTATTATAACGTGATACAATATTGGACTTAGGGTTGCATCTCTATTTGATGTTCAAGATAATGCCACTGGACATTATTGGAACGTCACTTTTATCTTTGATACACAGGTATTTGGGTTCTTTAGCATCTCAAGAATTATGCAATGTCCTTGAAATTTTGTAAATTTTTAATATAACTGATGAATCCAATAAATTGCAAAACCCCAATAATAACACAAAAAATAACACTTAAATATTCTCAAATTCCTGTGTGTATATAAAGCAAGTCTGATAGGTCATATCAGTTTGCTATAATGTTTACTTGTTGTATACAACAATCAAAAATTAAAACCTTTACCACTATTTATAATCTTTATTGAGGCACTAAACACTTACTCAATAAACACTTTAATACTGTGGAAACAAGAAAAAAAATATATACTATATACTTGTAACTTTTTAATCTATTACAGAACATATAGATATCTGGCATACAGACGCTTTGTAAGGTGGATTTGGAAAATTGTAGGAAGACGCAACAGAAGAATATTACCTTCCTGTGTTGTAACAAGATCAGGGAAAGTTTCCCATCAGAGGAATTCTGTGGATTCAAATATCCTGTGTGAATGTTGACTCGTATACATGTGCTTGATTTATCATATGTCTTAATAAAGTGGTACATCAAATTTTTGCTGTTGAATTAATAATACATACTCTTGCACATTTGTTAAATTGTCATTTACATCAATATACTTATTATTATTTGTGTTTGGAAAGGAAACATATATTTATGGTTGGCAGTGTAAAAAAATTATACTGTTCATATGATGATTTCTGTTAAAGTATGTTTGTCAACAGCTGAAGCGAGATCTGTGAACGTTTATTACATCTAATTTCGGTCTTCTGAACAAAGTTTCAGCTACAGGTGAAGGTTGGCCTTGATTTTCCAATGATGATATTGCCAATGCCCTTTTGTATGTTGGATGTACTTCTCTTGTAAGTAATAATTCTGCCATTAGTTCATTGACATAACCTGAAAGAAAAATAAATTCCCAGTTAAAGTCTTGGGCTTACATATGACAATAAATTATAAGCTTTGAAGAATATTTTTCAATTTTTTCAACAAGTTTCCTTTGCTAAGGGGATTTTAATTTTTTTTTTTTTTTTTTTTTTTTTTTTTTTTTTTTTTTTTTTTTTGTTCAGTAATATCCAAATAATATATCAAGTCTCTGCAAATTTTTGAATTTTTGAAAATTATGTTGTCTATTTTTAAATTAAGTGGAAGTTTTGTTATATTACACTTGATAATGGTCAGTAGTTAAAAACAACTACTTAGAAGCAGGTAGAGCTGCTTGGAACACAACAGAATGATTATCGTAAGAGTGGAGTAATGATGTTTAAAACCCCAATCAAGATTCTATCACTTGTATGAAGATGTCAAGTTCTGAATGGTGGAGGAAACTGGAGTATTATGAGAATATCACTGATCTTCAGAAAGCAAATCTCACATGAGGATCTGTCCCAATTTTAATTTTAACCTAGGTCTGTGCTACTGAGGTCCTTATCACTTTCAGAAAACAACAGGATTCTAGGACAGACAGAAATTTGTATAGTCAATGCACCAAACATCAAAACAACAAATAAACTACATGTAAGTAACCAAGATACAAATGATTACTTAACTGTCTGTTGGACAAGCACCAACTCTAACAAAGATGTGGTTTACATGACCTTATTTATTATCTATTCCACTAAATTTACTAGCGGTTACATCGATCTCATTTAGTCAGGCCTCTGCAGTTAATTTATAGAGAACCAATGTTTTGCTTTGAACTAAAAAAAAAAAAAGACAATTATTATAAATTCTTACCAAAGTTTGTTTTACTTTACTTCTTTGGCAACTGGTGCCCCTTTTCTTGATTTTGGATATGAAATTCCATATATTGGTGTGCCATCTCTTGTCACTGCTTGTTGTCTTTTGAGTTCTCATTGAAGTGCAAGGCTGACAGGTAAAGTCTAAAAACAAAATTGTAAAGTGTAATTTCATCCTAAGCAACATAAAAATGTTTCACTTGGACTTTTGCACAGGTTTGGCCATTTTTAGAATACTGGGATTGTCTGGAAAGGATAATATCTCTGAAAGAAATATCCTCTGAAAATATCTGACATGTATGACACATCTACTTGAAATATGTACCTATGTTCAGCTCTGTCTAGAAAGTTCACCAAAGGGGCATAAATCTTAGTGTGCTGGTCCTTGATTTTTATTTTTTCTATGTTTCATATCATATAAATAACCATGATGACATTTCTCAGTATTTAGGCTTTTTTCAAACACCATGAGGCAAATTTGTTAGTTAAATGGTTTGTTTTTCTGTATGGTTATGTTTGTTTTAAATTTTTACCTTGCTCTCATCTGTGGGTAAAAGAAATGTACTGCCTTAGGTGCGAAGAAGCAAACAACTTTATGGAATGACTCCAAACTGGATGTCTGTTCAGCTGGTGACAACTTCTGTATGTCTTTCAAAAGCATGGAACCTTTAACAACATTTTTCAATTCTATGTAGGCCTTGCTATCTGTAATAAAACAAAACATTCAACTGAACATACAGTTTTGCATGTTGACTATAATATTCTGCAATACACATCAGCACTTTTAAAATAAACATGGCATTTAATAGAACTAATACTTTAATGCTCACAGATCTAATGATAAGATAATGTTCCAATGTTTAAAGCCCAAGAAAAGATTATTTCACTTATATCAAGGTAGTCAGTTCAGAGGTGAGGAGGAAACCTGAGTGCCTGCAAAACTGCTGACCTTAGACAAGCACACTTTTACAAGATGCCCAGTATGCCAATTGACCTGATCAAAGAATCTAGAACACACACACACACACATACACTGATGATAGATCTAAGATTCATGTAAACATTGAGTACCTTCCTTCATCCATACTCTGTCTTCGAAGCTGATCATGTACACATTCTGGAAACTTATTCCCATGACCTTCATGGATGTCCACTACATGGTTAATATGGACAGCCATTTTTCTAACACAAACTTCCCCATTTCCATTACTGGATGCTGCACACCAATACATGTGGTTGCTTACTGAACGTGCCCACAATGCCACATCTCCACAGCCTTTGATTTTTCCTTTTTTTTCCAATTTAGAGTTAACGCCTGAAAGTTAAAAAAAAAAACTGGTTGGTTCTCATTTATCTATAAACAGTTTTGTTTTTTTCAAAACATAAGATGCCAGAACCTAATAAAACAAACACAGGAACAAACAAGATTAATCATTGAAAACAAATTATTTCTTTATGCAATTATTGCAGCGTTTTATTGAACACAAATGTGAAAGATAACCAGCATGCAGATATCATTATTTCTTTGCTTTTTCAGTGGTCTTATTTATCTCAAGATGCTAATATCAACACAAAAGCAATACTTATAGAACAAAATAATATAACTGTAGTTAGTACCTTTAGCCATATGCCACACATCAAAATAATGTTTAATATTAGGGCGATCGCTCTTCATGAATTTTTGACCTGGCTATGACGATCAGTAACTATTTCCTGCACTTTAACATTTTCATTGTCAAGGTACTGAAGTCCTCTCTTCAAACCCTCCAATTCCATTGCATATTGAGTTCTTAACTTTATTTACCTTTGAAAAATAGAAAAATCATTAATTAAAATTCTTTCATAACATTGTTTTATAAGCAGACGCACACTCTGACACAGTGAAATTAGGCAAGGATGCCATTCACTGATTACCTATTACAATCAAATAGCAAGTTGTTTCACATGTAATGTCATAATATTATAAAAATCTAATCTAGCTTATTCTACAACCAGTAATATACTTCAGGCCCACAATCACAATCATTAGATTTTCCTTAACCTAAATTTAGCAAATTTTAGCAATCTATTTCTGAGTTACATATAAACATTTGTGATAAAACAAAATGCAGATATTACAAGCTTGAATTGATCTTTAAAATGGTCCATTTAATTTCTTTTTATCTCAATAATTAAAAAATTTTACGGTTTCAGATTTGCAAGATTTAAGTTAAGGAAAATCATAGTTAAGGAATAATTGTGAAACCTGGGCCAGTAACTAGCATAAATAAATGTCTATGTCATGTGATCTAGTCAAAAATATTATATCGGATCTGGTTATTTTTTGTGAGTCAAGACTAATCATCAAGACTTAATCCTTTTTTAATTCACAGTTCAGACAATATAGGTTCAAAATTACTTTCAATAATTTAATGTTGAGGCAAAATTTTGTTTTGTATTTGGGTCACCAACTTATGTTCCAAAATACATATCTCAATCTGAATATATTAGAAGAAAATATGAACATAATCACCTGCACTAGTTGAATATCCACAATTTTGGATCTCTCTAAATCCATAAAACTGTAAGACCCATATTTGCAGTATGTCCTGGGCTACAACACCTTGCATCACCTCCAAGTTTTAAAGATCGTCCCTCT
This sequence comes from Tegillarca granosa, assembly GCA_029721355.1. Lineage (NCBI taxonomy): Eukaryota > Metazoa > Mollusca > Bivalvia > Arcoida > Arcidae > Tegillarca > Tegillarca granosa. Next base: position 4,743 of record JARBDR010000891.1, on the reverse strand, counting down.
TCTTTGATTGTATCTATGTACAGCTGCTGATGAAGCTGCCAAACAGAATTGATGCTTGGCACTATGTATGCTGTCTGCATGTAATGGTAGGTCCTTGCAGAAATTGTTGCAATGGAAGCATGATTCATAAAATTTAACGCTTTTACTGGGCTACAACCATAAAACATGATAGCTCCTGCAATTATCAAATTTCCCACAGGCATGTTGTTCATCATTGGCTGGCTTGACCACTCTTCTACATGTCCACAATCACATGAAATGGAAACATTTATAAAAGAACCCAACACCTTCTTCTTCAAAAAAGAAACATTTTGTCCACAAACTTTGCACGTATTCAATAACGAATCTAAGTTCTTTTCGAACACTATAAATTTCCTGTCATTATCATCCTTCAATTCGTTCAAGTCTTCCTCTTCACTTTCCTCAATATCTGGTGTCCAGTCAGGGTCATCTTTATCACTTCCAACATCAAAGGCACTGGAAGAACCACTTACAACAGACATGTTATCACTATCATCAATGGCACTGTAAAAGTTGATAAAGTCTGTCTGGACAGAGCATCACATGTATCTATTTCAGTTTGTAACTTGCAATGTCGCTGTGGCTGAAAAATCAAAACAAAATATATCTGTACAAGTATGGAAACTAGAACATGTCAGTGAAGCTTACTGAAACCCATGCATAGGTTTGCCATATAAAAAGCCAAGGTCATTGTGACCTTCTTTCTGTAACAATGAAAACCAAAATTAATAGGGATCCTTTTTGGACCCTGTAGTATCTACATATGAAATATCATTGTCATAAAAAACTGACAGACGGACAGGATCAAACCAGTTCAACCCCCTCCCCCAAACACACACACATTAGCAGGGAATTTAATAAATTTTTAATAAATTTTGAATTAAACAAACGACACTGAAGTACATGTTCTCCAAACAATCAAATGAAAACAAAACAATTAATGGAATAGAGTAATGTTGAATAAGGTCCAAGTCAATTTTAACAAGGTCAAATGCCAGGGTGGATACCCTACATGTTTAACCTTAGTCCCAGAGAAAAATAGACATTTGACACAAAATATACTTTCTAAAACTACAAGTACTAGTATATGATCTCAATATAAGTAAATAAATCCTGATTGAAATTATCAATATTTATTTATAAACAAACATAACTGAAACTTTAATATACTTACAACTACAAGTTTTGTCTGAATGCCACAGTGATACACCTCTACAGGATCTGTACCAATAGAGATTCCAGACTCTGCTTCTCTAGATGTTGAGTGGGTCAAATCAAGTTGAGTGGCAAGCTGCAACAGAGATTCACAAGCTACTGTTTCAGATTGGATGGCAGGTTGGCTGTCAATGATCTCACAGTTCTCATCATTTTGTAGCAGATCAGACAAAACCTGAAAGAAAAATTTTCAATTATGCAATTATTATTCATCAAAGAAAATTTTCACAAGTTACTGCAAGAATGGCTAAAATTAAAATATAGCATTCATGTTAATGATCAGAACAAAATTTATAATGAGGAATTTGCCTTGATATTCAATATTTAAAAAACTTTACACTAGTCAAAAAAAAGGGATAGAGAAAAGAAGAAAACAAAGTGCCAATCAAAGTTTAAACACTTTCACTACCACTCTATCAGTATCAAATTTTCCTTGAAACCACTAAATAGCTCAGTTGGATAGAATGTTTGTTATGAATGTGGAGGGCAGGGTTTGAATCTTGGTACGATCTGACCAAGACTTGAGACTAGGTAGCAACTGTTCTTTCCTCAAGCACACTGTATTTAGAAATGAATGTTGCTGGGTTCTTCTGAAGTTACCTTAAAAACATGCACCATTTCAAGGTTGGTGCGGCATGCTAAAGAAACCTCCCTGGACATTTTCCTGAGCAATATGCTAAGGTACATGTAAAAAAATCAGTCACAGTTGGTGATGAGTTATATTAGTGGTTATTTTTGTGTATCATATAATAATTGTAATTGAACTCACATGCTATTTGCTACATGATTTTTTCATTCTATTGGAACTATATTTTCTGATCTGTCTTAAACTTGAATTAACAGGTTTTTTTAGTAATAGTTTTAAACACTGATAATAAAAATTGAGTGATTTAGAAATCATCTTGATTAAAACTTTTAATATGTGAAATTATGATAGAATCTATGCAACAACTTGTCAAAAAATTATTTCTCATGAGAAAGTTTATTATTTTGACATTTTCTTTACATTAACTGTATTTACATAACAATCTAACATATGAGTAATTAAAAGATTATCAATAATCTATGTCAGTAAACATCCTGTTTATTAGACACATTCCATCACCTGTAATCATTAGGATCTTGCCTTGCAATTTGCTAAATTGATTGACAGGTGTCCTTACAGTGATAAACTAGTAATTATTTGGGATGTTGACAAAATGTGTTGGAGGAGTGGATGTAAATTATGTAATATTATAAAATTAATTTCAGATTGATTTGAAATGATTTTGGTTGGTGGAATAAAACATTACCTTTGCTTAAATTGACTTTGATTTTCTTATTTGACAATATTATCATTAAATTAGTTAATTTATTAAATAAATTTAATTTCCTTTGCATTTCTAGTGTCACACATACAAAAAGAAAATAAATTTTTACAAAAACAAACCAATTTTAGGAAATTTTGAATGCTGACAGACCAACATGTCTTTTTAATATTTATAAATTTTTCGCTGCAATTTTTATTCATTTCAGTCCTATATAATCAAGTTTTAAGTTAGATATTACTATAAATTTTACTTGAACTTGAAAGATTAAAAAAAATTGCACTTCACTAAATAAATAATGCATTCATACTTTTTACTGTGCTATAAAACAGTTTGTTTTCACTACATCTAAGGAGGACTACAATTCCTTAATCTGAAATATTTGGGTGTCTAGAGTGAGCAATAGGAATACTGGGGATTTTTGGGATGAGAAAAGAAAGAGAGAGAGAGAGAAACTGATCACATTCAAAACAATATCCAAATTAATGGCTATGTGTATTACTATTGTAATGTAAAAGGAAATGCAGAGACCAAAGCGAGTTTGACCCCAGGTCCTTCCGAATACCAGCAGGATGCTCTACCGACTCAGCTACCCAGCATCCTATCAAGCATGGTCTGCCATATTATCAAGCAAGTGGCCTGACAATTCATAATTAACATAAAAAATAGAATTGAGACTGTGTTAGTCTCATCCAATTTCTTAAATATCACATTTAAAAATTGACATTTTTTCTTTATCAATTGCAAAATAATAATAATAATATTTAAATAAAAAATAATAATAATGAAGTTCTTATTGAAGTTTAAAAAAAAAAAAAAAACAAAAACTCAGAAATCCCTCAAATTATGAAAAGTAATTATTGTTTATTAAATTTAAAAACTACAACTACAAAAGACAATTGATTCCTTTTTAAATAGGTTTTTAACATATTTTATTTAATTATTTATTATTATTTTATTTTGTAAGTACCCAGTATCCCAATATTTTTTTTTTTACATCTCTGTAATTACAATTATAATTTCCTACCTTAATACCATTTATTTTTAAAATAGGAAAAAAGGTTATTTTTTCTGTAACCTTGCGACGGCGATTTAGCAAAACTACTTCTGGCAAATTTTATTATTATTATTATTTCAAACAAGCCAAACGATGGTAAGACTTCCTTTCGTACCCCCACCCATTAAATTCAATGTAAAACTTTTGAAAAATTATTTTTACAGAAATGATCAAAATGGCATGAAACTAATATATTAGTGGAGGACACAAAAGAAAGTCTTCCCAAACGATTTTTTTTCGTATTGGTGGTATCATACACGTGATTATTTCGACTATGGCAAGTCGACAATTATTGAACTTGGAAGAATTAATAAACCTGAATGAAATACCTCAAGTTTTCGCCTCTTCTGGAAAGCTTTGGACTGTCTCTCGGTTTTCTTTCGTTTTCCTCCAGTCTCGTTGGTCTCCTTCGTTTTCGATCTCTTACTGTAGTCAAATATTGTTGGTACAGCATCTGGAACTAGCCGCAACGATTTTGGCTTGAAACCGGCCGACATCATGATCTGAGGGTTTGTGCACAAACATCTCCAACTCAAATGCTTGGCGCATAATCTGGAAGTCGCTGTCGGCACAAATCCTTCTCTGCGGATCTTTGAAACCCATACTTTTTCTTATCCTGTCGTCCTTTGGAAACATAAAAAGGCTTACTCCTTGGCCGGAAGTAGAATTACAGTTGAAGGCAACACAATAACCATGATTTTTCACGCTGATAACGTTTACGCTCTGATTACTAAAGATTAAAATGGCTACCGGCTGTGCATTCAATCGGCTCAGATGACGTCAATCAACGCGCCATCTAGCGACAATTCAAGGTTGATAACTCGTGTATAATAAATAAAACGATAAAATGGGAGGTAATAATTATCAAATTTCACGAAATTTAAAGTGAATTTCCAGAAAAGGTATTTTTATTTCGAATAATAAGGTTAGGGAAGTTTAAAAATGAAAGAAACAAAATTTTTACACAAAAGCTTTGCATTTGACCTTTAATATAAACTGCGAGCATTGTTCAATATGTCTTATAATTTGTCCAGATATGCATTGTACATGACAGTAGTTGAGTTCATGTTAAAGATATTAAAAATATGCCTCCAAAGGGATCTTAATTGTCCGAAATCTCTTGTTTAATTGAAGGTTAAATCA